>OY751313.1:10722614-10997190 GCA_963564615.1 Rhorus exstirpatorius | reverse complement strand
TTTTTTTACGGGCAGACGCAAAAAAATGCTTGCTCCTGGTCTAAAAAGAAGCCTCCAAAAGAGTGAGCACTGTAGCACTAGTTTTAGGGTCTCCGAAAACGATTTTTCTAAAAAAAAGTAAGTGAAAAATCGATATTAGCACCCCTTTAATATATTTACTGTTTCTTTTATGTTTTACAAACAATGAATCATGACCAAAAAAGAACATCTAAAGTGCATTATAGAGATATGCTGACATGGAATTTCCAAAACCTTTCGAAGTCTCACCCTGTTCGGGCAGCACTTCCACATCTTTTGAACGTGAGGATCTGAAAAAAAAATAATTATGTGAAAAGTTACAGTCAATTATACGAAATTTTCCAAATTTGAGGCACTATTTTGCAAAAAAACTTGGTAAAAAAAATGAAAAAATTCCCTCCATCGCATAATGAGGATTTTGATTCCAAATAAAATGAATTGTACTGTCGGTGCTCCTAAAACCTTACGACACAGCGCCAAAAATATAGTTTCAAGAAAAACTAATTTGATATTTTTTACCAAACAGTTGAAATTTTTTTATTTTTGCGTCTGCCCGGAAAAAAAAATCGAAAATTTTTTAAATGTGAAACACCCTAAAATATATATATATATCGGTGTCAGATGAATGTACAACTATTCTGATTGTATATGAACAAATTTTGAAGAAAAGACAACGCAAGATTGTTTGGATAAGTCCACCTGTGGCTAACACTATGGCTTACAGGATTTTGTATCAGTTCGTCAAGTTAAGGTAAAAAATTGACGTAAAGTTTATAGCAAGATGATTGATCTCAAGTAATTTTATTATTGTCAATGTTCGTATATTTTTTCCTCGTTTCGAATAAACTAAAACATCAGTTTCAATCATACCTACGTTTTCCAGTTTTTGTTTTGTCTGAATAATACGTCACGTTTGACTAGAAATCTTTTAGCAACAGAATCATCATTGTGAATGTAAATTATTAATCATGATCGAAATTGTACCATCTTTCGAGATGGCTTCTATCAGAAAAAAAAAAAATTGATCAAAAATTAGTGTTCTAAATGATGAAACTCGAGACAAAGTACTGATTGTATTCGGAGGAAGTTTTATCAGCATTAAGGTTGTTGCGTTAATCTTTAAAAATGTTACCATTCGGAACAAATTTTTCCACAATATATGGTGACCACTTTATCTACTTTCCTGTAAAACTTGGCTACGATTCACAGTATCGTTTTGGAGAAAAAAAAATTCGGAAAGTTGACGTGTTTCGTAGACTAATTGCATATTACTGTTATGAAGAACTTCCAACCATTTTGCCGAAAGTATTTTATGGCAGATAAAAAAATATACGTATCGCTCAGTTTTCGATGCACTACAACATAAATGAACTAGATCAAAATCGAAGAGATCGATCCGGGTTACCGTCCTTGTGAGTTTGGCATAATTTGTCATAAATTTTTCCTTGAACCGCTTACTGCTCGAAGATATGTAACATATTGGCATAATTTTACCATAACGGTCGGGAGGGAAAACTTAAACTTGTCCGATTGGCTCACCGACCGTCCAGACCGAAGTAAATTATAATTCCAAAATAGTCCTATTGACCAAAGATAGCAAAAAAAAAAAAAAAAAAAAAAAAAACATGTCAATCTATATGTTGTTCATGTACACGACTTGCAGATCATTCATCATACTCAATTATCTGCCATAACATACTTTGAACTGCGCTAGTCCACCTCCACGAAGAAACGCAAAATACAAATTTAATTGATTGAACGAAGTTATCTGTAATTAAACAGTATAATAATCGAACATTAATAGCACAAAAACAATACAATAACAGTACGACAACATTTCTTCTTTCTTTCTTTTTTTTTTTGATCGAAAATACATTTTTTTTTTCTACTTTAGATTAAAGTACCCGAAAAATCGGAAAAAAAAAGATCAATCGTATGGTTTCCTCAAAAAATAATCTTAAAAATCACCATACCCGTCCTACACGGGGTGCTCCTTTCAATATTATTAAATTGACTGCCATAGGAGTTACTTAATCTAATTATCACTGCTTGGACCGAATCTTTCACGTTTTTTGTCTTCTTACCTCCGTTCAATAATTGCATTGATAATTGTTAGTATTACTGTAAATTGAGTCTAAAAAATATTTCATTTCGTGATAAAATTCAGACGATAATATGACGACACGTACAATTGCGTTGGACTCTCAGACCCCTTTTGGGCGGCAAGAAAAATTTTACTGTTTGTGCCCCAAGCGAGGAAAAATAAAAGTATTTCGATTTTAATGCAAAAATGGCACCCAAGAATTTTTTCGGTCGCTGATTCGACTTTTCGAATGAGGATAGCTGAAGAAACAACGGCGTAAATCCTCTGAAAAAATTATCTAACTTTTGTTGTTAGTCGTTTTGGCCGATTTCTATCAACGTTCGCGAGCTACACACATCAAACTTCAGATATTTATGTCGGTGGTCACAGAGGAATGAATCTTTTTTTGAATATGAATTCGCTCCGAGCTTCGAGAATCAGATTTCATCACAATCATTTCAAGTTTTGAATTTTCGTCCGCCATATTGGATCCATCATTTTTAATTCATTAATTTTTAAAGCAGATTCGCAATCAGCGATCTCGAAAACCCCCACAACACCAATTTTCATGCGAATCAAGTAAATTGTTGTATTTTTGTCTGCCATATCGGATCCGGGCTTTTCAATTCATGAATTTTTTTTTTCAATTCATGAATTCATGATTCGTAATCAGCGACCTCGAAAACCTTCGAGTACCAAATTTCGCGAAAATCGTTTGAGCCAATCGCAAAATAATCGATGTGCGCCCCATGTGGCATCAATGCCGCCCAACGGGTTAATCAACGCCATTCGTATTTCAGATAATTAATATATTTATATGTATATATCCGAGTCCATCAATTATAGATATTTTTTTTCGTGAAAAGCACAGATATGGAGTGAAGACTCGCAGTTTTCCTCTTTAAGGGATCACGTACACCTGAGAAGCATGAGTCCCAAGCTCATACTCGAGAATTCTTCTTTTTTTTTCGTAGAAAATTTTATTTCTGTTATTATTATCTTTATCCATTCATTTTATGAAATTTTATTTATATTTTAATTTCTGTAATATTCATCGAAAAGATCGGGAAAGCTAAGCAACTGGACGGCCTTTTTTCTTCGAACACGTCCGTTAATCACTTGATCTTTCGAAATTTTTGGTTAAAATATTTCAAAGCTACCGATAAAGTACACTTAAAAAAAAAAAAAACATCAAACATAACGTTACTTCCACCCTTCCCAGGTGCATGTCAACCCTATGATGCGTTAAATAATCTCTTTTTTTAGGCTCATCTCACTGATTCTCTCTAAAAAAAAAAAAAAAACTGACTGTCGACAAATTAAGGTAGTCCTTGTGGCAGAGTAGTTATGTCCTCGACTATTTTAGCAATAAATTCGTCGGAGAAAGCTATAAAAAAGCGGAGAAAAAATAAAAAATAGTTGTGAGAAATTATAATCAGTATGGAGATGTCTTTTGGCAGTTGAATTAATTTTTTTTTTTCTTCAAAGTAATTAAAAATTTTCGTCATTTATTTGACTAGCCCCTTGAAAAATTTCACCTCGGCTGAACTGTTGACCGAAAAAAAAAAAAAAAAAACTGTTAGAAGTTCCGTAACAAATATACTGGTGCAATAAATATATCCTTAAATAACTCTTAATTAATTTTAATAATTAATATAATTTCATCGCGTATGAAAATGATAGAGTTTGATATTGAAAAAAATAATAAAAATCGGCAATTAATTGGTGAGTACTTTTAGAGCAGAGGACTGTCAGCTGACCGCGGTTATATCGTAAACTGACAGAGTTGATCATCGATTCATAATTTCATTGCCAAAAATCCCACGACCCTAAAACTTTTTTTTTTTTAATTTAATCCAACGAAAGTTCATAATTTCGTGAAAAAAAAAACGATTATTATACAAATAACTTCTCCAGCATTTACGCAGATTCATTCTTCTATGCTAAAATGGCAATTTAAAAATCGATATATCTTGCGGAAAAAGTCGGCAAAGCGATTTGAAACTTTGCCGTCTTTAAAAAAAAAAGAAAAGTGGAAATATTTCCAATTCACGAAATTCTCGAATAAGTTTGCCAATGTCCAAGGACTACCTTAATGCCCGTTCAGTTCGCTGTACATTAATATATTATAATTTAACAAATTTTTGAAAAAAAAAAAATAATTTCCAATCGTAACGCCCACTCACTCGACATTATTTTCCTTCTCTCTTTCATTAAAACCGTTGAACGCGTCTCTATCGAAATATCCAATATGATATAAAAGTTAACGCTCGCAAAGTCTGCGCTCTCAAAAACCGAGAGGATTCGTTTGTACGCAACCACCGGCGTCGCAGACGTTGCGGGAAATTTTACCGAATTTTCCGAACAAGTCAATGTATTTGCTGGATCCAACGATCTTCAGATTATACGCGGTACGACTGGATGCCTGAAAGTTGGGAGAAAAAAAAAAAAGAACAATATTAAAATTTAATGTTCCAACTTTACAATCCTGAGCCATGCAATAATTATTCCATCATGAAAATTTGGATTCGTCGAAGCGCACCTCGATACGTCGTATCGAAAAAAAAAAAAAAAAAAAATGTACAACGAATACCAAAAACGAGGAATGGTAAATACGGGAAACTTTGATATTCCATACTGAATTTTTATTACCTCGGCGCACCATGCTTGGGCCATTAAAATCTCGTGATTGGCCGATGGAAGATTTTTACTCGCCGACATACTGGCCCTGCTCAGAACGATACTCATCGTGTATATATCAAAAGCCGACTGCGCTATTCTGTTGAGCACAAATTGTTCGTTGACAATTCCACGACCATACTTGATGAGGATATTTTCGATCGCCTTGCCGAAAGATTCGACGCTCTGCAATGTCGTTTAAAAAAAATTCCATGCCGATGATAATTGATTTTTCTGTTTCTTTCGCACATTTGATTTTTCATTCGACGCGCGTACCTTGGAGCAAAGAGCGGCACTTTCGACCAAATTTGGATGCACGAGATGTGAAATATTTGGCGATGAGCCAAGTCCGACTGCTCGCGTAGCTCTTTTCGCCGCTTCCTCAACGATCAGGCCCAAATTCGCGGCTGGATTTTTAAATGCTTTCTGCAGCTCGTTCAGATGACCGCCCGCATGCTTGATACCCGTAAGCGCGATGAACAAACGTAATATATCATTGGCACCCTCGAAAATACGAAATATACGAAGATCCCGCAATCTTCTCTCGAGTCCCGTGTCCTTCATAAATCCCATACCGCCGAATATTTGTATCGTCTCGTCGCAAACCCACCAGGCTGATTCCGAAGCAAAACACTGGGAAAAGAAAGAAAAAAATTGTTTTGAGATGCCAAGAGACACGAACTGACAAACTTTTGTTCATTTTTTTTCCATTATATTCCATTTTTTCCATCCATTCCATAACGTCACAGAGGTAGGGCCCATTTTGTCAACTCCATAGTTATAGGCAGCCCTGAACACTATGCCACATCACTCATCGCTAGAAATCTTTTTCGATCAAGAAGACTAGAGACTGGACCAACAGTTTTCTAGTCTTCTGGATTTCGACAAACCGGGGACTCGGTGATTCCCCGTTTGTGTTAATTCAGGCGGAAGTGTCCGACCAGCATTTTCATTGCTGGCCGCTCATATTCCTTGTTCATGGAAAGCAGCAGGTTGATCATTGGGGGATAACGTCACACAGGTAGAGCCCATTGTATCGACTCCATAATTATACATAGTCCTGAACAGTATGCCACATCACTCTTCTCTAGAAATCCAGCGCATGGGCAAAGAAAAAAAGCTCCCTGATCTCTGGGCTCCGGAAAAGAGTGATCCGGTGTGTAATACCATGTTTTTAAGCAGACAGGGCAGTGTGGCACAAAGCACGCGGGGAAATTTCATTGGCATATCCGCTTTTGAAGATCAAGAAGACCAGAGACTTAAGATTCATTCACAATCGACTTGGCGCAGTGGTAGGGGCAGTGGTAGTGCGGCGTGTAGTGGTAGTGCAGAATAGCGTTTACAATTGATCAGTATTGCAGTTTAGAAAGAGACGCGTCATTTCTGATTTATGACAGATTAAATTAACGAACTTTGTGGAAAAGGGATAAAAATGAACTTATGATTAAAAAAAATAGTGTTGCGTACTGCCGCAATATTATTGAAAATTCAAAAGCAAAGAAGGAAACGAAATCGAATTATCAAATTGTCTGTTTTGATTGGTCGCTGTGGTGGTTTGATTCGTGGTGTAGTGCAAAAGCTTGGAGATTGCAAGCTTCTGCCACTACCAACTACCACTGCCACCTACACTAATTTACTGTGAAGCATACAATGGAAACCAACGTTTCAATCTTCTATACCGCACTAAGTTCTGCACTACCACTACACTAATAGCGCTTTCCACTGGGGAACTCGGTGCAGATTTTTACATGCGAGTAAGTGAGACAAAGATGCACTGAGTACATATGTGTCTCGCTTACTCTCATCCGAAAAACTTGAGTCGGTGCGCATTCGGTGCACCAGTGGAAAGCAGCAGTTTAGTAACTTACTAGATGTTACTAACATCAGTCTAGTGATTTGACGCAACAGCAGAGCTGCTCATAAAAGCGACGTCTTCTGCTAGAGTTTGCTGCTCTGCTGTTCGGATGAATGAACTTCAAGCAGCAAAAACTTGCGCCGGAAGTGCTAGTAACTTTCATTGAATTACTGCTGCTGCTGCTGCTGCTTACTGCCCATGAAATGGCACCTTAAGACTATCATTGCGAGCGCATAGTTCAGCCAACGGCCACGACGCGTTTCACACCCTCGAGATCATTCCCGCGAATTAACTAGCACCCGAGCGGTATTTAAAATTTTTGATAAAATCATCTCTCGGCTGATTAGACTTTTTTTTTTGAAATTTTTACTATCTGTTGAACAGTTTAGCCAGTAAATAGTGGGGAAAAAGATTAACGAGGTTTCCGACGCGTAGCGTATATCTGTGGGAAATGTGTCATTGAATAGGAAATATTCTGGACAGAAAATGCATACACGCTGATTCGTTTCATTGGTGTCAATGAGATTTTATAAGCAGGGAGGTCTGAGGATATCGGAGGACGTATCAGAGGTTTTAAAGACTTTGAAACTAAACATGGAAGAAATGGAAATATCTGCCGAGTTTATGCCTAGAATGGGATATCTATAAAATACAAAATAGTCCTCTATAAGCGCTATTATGTCTTGACTTTGAAAGCTTATCGTAGGGTCAAAATTTCGACTCGTGCAGTCTGCTCGCGGTACTCTTCCGAGGCTTTCAGTTTTATCTTTTCATCAATAACGAGTCCGCTAAAATTACCGCATCGAAGGCTTACAAGAAAATCGGTATGTCCTTTATGCCGTCAATGTTGAGCTCTTTTGACCCACTTGCAGTAAAATATTCTCCAAAACAGGTATACGTACAGGAAAAAATAATAAAGGACTTCGGGGGACTTACCTGAAAGTACATCTGTAACTTGAAACAATAATAATAATAATTATTGTTATTTCAGGTCCGCCTGATCGAGTCTACAATAATTCTGAAATAAATTTATAATTGTTTCGTACCAATGTTCGTCGACTTGTTCTCAAATTCTCATGGATAGACCTCGGTTAATCGTTCGTTGCCAATGATTCTCGTCAAAATAGTCGTCAACGAGGGGGGAAAAGAAAAAGCTTTTGAAAGTTTTTTTTTTTTTTCAATCCTTTTTTTCTTTCCATTCCGGCAAGAATGAAAAAAAAATTTCCTTACCTTGGAAATTGCAGCTTCGAGCTCGTAATCCGTGCTGCCCTTGTCCATATTACCGGAAATCATGTAAGCGAGAGTCTCGGTGATATAGTGGAGCATCGACATTCGAGCAATTTTTTCTTGTATACCGCCGTAATTGTTGAGGGTATTGCCGAACTGTACGCGCGTGGTCGCATGATCAACGGCGCGCTGTATGCAGTATCGCTGAGTGCCGGAAAGTGCCGCAGCCATGCCGAATCTTCCGTTATTCAAGATATTCATGGCAACCTGCGAGAATATAATTATCATTGATTTTTTTTTTTTTCTTCAATTTTCGCCGGTTGAATAAAATAAAAATCGCTCATCAAACTAATTCTCGCTCGTTCAGGAAATTTATGAAAAATGTGAATAAAAAAATTCTGTGACGGTAAGAAAATATTTGAACTTTTGATTTCTCATGAGTAATATCGGGTGGTTTTTTTTTTTTTTTTTTTTTTTACTTTAAAGCCCTGTCCTTCGTCGCCCAAACGATTTTCCACCGGAACTCTAACGTCCTCGAAGTAAACTTCAGCCGTATTGCTGCACTTTATGCCCATTTTACGTTCCGGCGGTCCGCTGGTAACACCGCCGAATGCCCTCTCGACGATGAAGGCCGTTGATTTTTCCGTTATCTCACCCGTGACCGGATCCTTGGACGGTACTTTGGCGAAAACAGTGAAAATTTTTGCCATACCACCGTTCGATATCCATATTTTATTACCATTGAGAACATAATGCGAGCCATCGGGCGACTTAACGGCGCGAGTTTTTATCGACATTGCGTCGGAACCGTAGCCCGGCTCGGTCAGGGCAAAAGCCGCGTAATCGCCGCTCGAAACTCTCGGCAAATATTTGGCCTTTTGTTCCGGTGTACCGTACAACAGTATACCCTGCAAAATGTATACAGGCCAGTTTTTTTTTTTTTTTCTTTAAATTTATTATTAAGTAATTTTTTTTTTAAATTCCAAGTCTCAGTTTCGCAACAGAGTCGAGAATATTTAATTTCCAAAACAAAGATTTTTTTTTTCAATCGCTTACTTTAAAGCCGATACTTTGATGAGCACCCAGAACAATACCAATTCCCAAATCGTGAGCACCGACTATCTCGACGCATCTTGCGTACTGCGTATTGTTCAAGCCTAGCCCGCCGTATTCCTCGGGTACTTGGAGGGAAAAGGCACCGAGTTCCCACATCGCTGCTTGCGTTTTATCATCGACCAACGAGGTCTCGTCATTTTTAACGGGATCGTTCACCTCCTAAACGATTCGAATCGTCAATTCAACGTTCATTCCTTTTCCCCCCATCCGTTTCATTTTTTTATGGACATTTTCGTCACACTTAAAAACTCTAGCGGAAAATTTGTTATCCAAAAACTAAAGCTCTCCGAATAAGCCTACCCAATTACAACTCTACCGGATATGAGCAGTGCCTGCGCAATCTCTACCAAATTACAAGTCACCGACGCAGCTGATGGTAAATCGACGGCAGAGATTGACCCGTGCGAAAAATAACACACCGGGTATCATCAGCCATCCTGGAGAATTGTTTTATCCGGTAGACTTGTAATTGAGACAGGGTGAGCGCAAAAAAATTCCCTGACTTTCAGCTGAAAAAATATCCAAATTTGCCTAACTAAAATCTGAATAGAATAGGAGCTTGTCGGGTTATAATCAACGAATGATTTTTTTCAAGTTCGAACGAATCGGTTTTGGAAAATGTTTGCATTCAATTAATGTCCTCGTGTCTGCAAATATATATTTATAAAGATCTTGCCACCGCGCGGCATACACAATAATCGAGGGGGTCTCATACGGGCACCGCAAATGCGGGGATGCATTTGGGAAGTTGACGAACGTTTGAATGAAAAAAGATCATTAAAAAGGACGAAAAAAAATTATTTTATTTATCGATAATATCGGAAAAATAGTTAATTATACCAAATCTATATAAACCATATGAATTTTAATTAAACTTTATGCGATGTAATTTTTTATTTTGATTTTCGGGGGAAAAAAAAACTTGTTTTTGATGTTTTGAAATGGAATTCTTGAGTTTCAAGGAGAATGCCCAACAGATTCGTCATCAGCGGAAGAAAATACCTCGATTCAGGGTCCCGTGTGAAATTAAAGTCAGGGAAATGTTAAATATTAAAATAAAAAATTTAAAAAAAAAAAAAAACTGAAATACAAAAAATAATTTAAGGACTGTAAAGTAAAAAATAAATACATTAAAAGCAAATGACGAACCTGTTCTTTATTATAAACGGAGATTGTTATGTCGGTGCCAATAAATGAAAAATAAATATAAACACTTATCTACGATAATAGTTGTGTAATTGTGTATCGATAAATCAAACGCAGAAGTGTGGCTTTAGAGCTTCGGAGTAAATTAGTTTTTAGTTTTTGAAATTATAATGTTGAAATTTGCATCGTTGGAATACAACGAAAATAGGTTTAAAAAAAAAAAAATTAACCATTTCCAGTATTGTTTTGCAGTCGAAAATCGTTTAAACCTTTTTTTCGGTTTTTTTTCTTCTAAATATGACCGTAAAGCGTTGACAGTACTGGAAATTATTTTTATTTTATTTTAAAAAAATCTATTTTCGTTGCATTCCAACGATGCAAATTTCAACATCATTTGAAATTTTCATTGTTTGGCACTGACGTAACTTTTGTCGTATATAATAAAGAATAATATAAATATTAAAAATATACAAAAATATTTATTTTTATACTTTTCAGTTTTTTTTTTTTTTTCAAGTTGGTTTCATTTTTCGTAATTCTGGCAAAAAAAAGTAAATTCTGGAAAAATTCCAGAGAATTTTCTAAATTCCCTGACTTTTTCCTGATTATTCCAGGTGGAAATAAATTCCCCTGTTTTCCCGGTTTTTTCAGCCTAACAACCATGATATCATCATTCTCTTGTAAATTTTTATGATTTTTTATTATATTCATTACTATTTCTCATTTCATTTTTAAAGCTAGAAGCGTGAGTACAGAGTATGATAAATCGACACTTGGATGAAGTACCGCGTGCCACCGTCGGAGGTCAGCAGCATGAAACAGCGGCGCGGAATTCAAAAATATTAGATCAACGATAATTTTTCAATGCATATTCCCAATTTTGGGATTCACGACGGTAAAAAAGTATGACGAGAAATGGGCATTGGCGGGTTTTTTTTTCTCTTTTTGTTTATCGCAACGAAGCTTCACGAGCGACTGAAGTGGATTTTTTTTTTCATTTCAATTTCTAGTACAAAAAATCGCAAAAAATGCCCTCAGATTGCTCAATACCGTATCAAATAAATCTGCTTGACCCTGTAGTTCAGAAAATTTCGAGCTATATAAGACAGAAATGATGGAGAAAAATTTTTAACGGGCGCAGCATTTTTTTCTTTCTTTCGATCGTCGCTCTTTTTTTACCTCGAAAAATTTTTCTATGGGATCGATGAGCATTCTCAGGGTATCATTTTGCTCGGTGGTCAGAGCTTCCGGAAATGGAAACACCTGACTGGTCTCCATCTCGCCGAGATACATATTCGTAACAAAGGAGTGAGATTCCTTTGTCGCTGATTTTTTTTCTGACTGCGAGGCCGTAGCTTTGGGCGCAGCTCGAGTAGCCAGACATCTGTAAAATAGTTTTGGCCCTTGGTTTTTTTTTTTCTTTCACAAAAAAATTTTTATTTTTCTCCCAGAAAATGTGTCGTGTACTTCACATATTCAATCGATATTCCATAAATTTATATGAACTTATGCTACGATAATCTCTGACCAGAGAACGAACAAAGTCCAACGTTCGTCGATGAAAAATTTTTTTTTTTTTTTTTTTCCAAAATCGTACGCGAACGACTTTTTCACGATTATATACGTTTTTTGGAATGATTTTTTTTTCTTTAAGCGACCTGCTGCAGACATAATAATTGAGAGAAAAAATAACCACAACTCTCGGAAAATTTACAATGACCTTTTAATAATTTCTATCCCCGCCGACTCGAAACCCGGGGATTCGCCAAATTTCAGCAACCAACGATGGTAGCCTTATAATTTATAATCATTCACGAATTTTTCGAAAAAAAAAAACAATTTAATCGAACGAATAGCATAGGGAAAAAAATGTATATTTGACTCGTATCAAATGTACAATCGTTCGTATTAGTTTAAAGTGAAATGACGGTCATGTGTATATATATATAAATGTATAAATAAAAATAAATGACTGAGGGGAAAAAAACAAAACTTACCTCGAATGCAGGTTGATGAATTTGTTTAAATTTTTCGGTACTTGACCGAGACTTCTCGACACGCTGGATATCATGTTGACGGTTTTACGATCGCGTTAATGTCACGAGATAGCGCGAAAAAAATATGTAAACGGAATGGAAATCGAAAAGAAAAAAAAAATGCCTCGATGGACTTTGACCGAGTGAAACACAAGCTACGAAGGTTCTTTGATCTTTGACGTAGCTATAAAATTATGACGTAGCTCGCTAGACTCGCGTTAACCCCTTTGCCCCGCTGGACTAATCGTAATTTGGCGCTCTCTCGCGACTGAATCGTGAAACACGTCGAATTGCCTCTCTTCATTTTAATTGTGTGAAGCTTAAGGTAATGTAAAACACCGACGGTCGGTAAACACGGAGAATATTATTATTGACATTAGGGACGAAGAAAACAATATGCTCCCTACAATATGAATTCATGAAAGGACATTGTTGTGCTCAAATGTCTAGTCTTCTATCTGTATCTCTCTCACTCTTAACGGTTTCACGTTACCATAAGAATCTGTTGGTACAACGACTACGATCTATATAATTTTTCGGCATGTTCTGAATAAATTCTGATCTTTGCAGCGTGAAAAATTTCCAGTAGTTAGTTCAATTTCAAGATATATTTAACAATGATTATAAGACCACCATGGGGGATATTGTCACAAAAAAATATATATCTGTAGCAATATGACGTTTTCAGCAGGAAGACATTTTTAAGGTTCAAAATAATGATTCTTCTATCTAGTTGTGTTGTTTTGGATAACCTCACAGAGTCTTAAATTTCATATACCAACAATCGGTAAAGCAATCAATGTAAGACGCTGTGAAGTGTAATAAAATAATAGATTTCTTGAATTTATAAATTCTTGTGAAATTGATATTTTAAAATATTTGTAAGCATTTTTTGGAGAAAATACCGGTTTTTTTTATAATCATCGCTGTTTACCATAATAGACGCCATTTTGTTTTTCTGCCCCTCCTCTGCCGCTATACTTTTCCATCATAAGCTCGATATTTATATGTATCCAAAATAACAATAACAAAATTAAATATAATGTCGTATTATAAGCAATGGGTTGAGTAAAATATCAGTAATCGATCGAACAATCTCAGTTTCGTTAAAAAAATTAACTCGTACGACGGTAAAGGTTTGGGTTAATTTGTGACAAAATAAATAATTTCAAGGTGGGAAACTTCCGTTCTGGTATATATATATATACACAATATGTAATGGAGAGTTGTCGCCCCATCTACATCTTCGGTCACGCACAGTCCGTGCCGGAGACCCGGAGAGTGTCGCGCTCGCGGTTATGGAGTCTTCAGCCTGCTTATACTTTTGGGAATTTCGCACGTATCATCGTTGTGCTATTTCGGTCGGGCGTGGGTGAATGAAGCTCTCCGCGTTTCTCCGAAGCTTGTACAACTATTTTCGACGATCTTCGCGAGTTCTACGAGACCGCAGAACGGTTCGCACGGTGTGGTCGTCTATAACAACGTTTTAGTGAAGATACGAAAAGAGGCAGGAGGTTAGTTCCAGCCGGTGCTTAAGCTCTGTGTATTTAGTATACTATTGTTGTACCCCTATCTACACACACGCGCGCTCTTTCGGAACGCTTAACGTTGCGCGTGTGAGATGTGAAAAAAAAATGATAATCAGAAAAAAAAATCACGAAAACAGCTCCGGTAAATTTCGCTCCATTCGAATATTAACGAGAAAAAAAAAATAGATCGAAAACTGAAAAAATAAGACCAATCAGATTTTCAGTCGGAAAAAAATGACAGTTTCGCGCGGAATTCTGGGAACTTGCGAATATTTTGAAATTAAAAAAAAAAATCAACGAAATTTGGTTTATAAAATAACGGTCATTTGTCGGGGTATTCGGTGATTCACCGGTCAATCTCCATCGCTTTTTATACACAGCGAACGTCCCGCTTTCGTCAAACTTTCGCAAAAAAATTCGATAACCTAACCCCCAAATCATATGCGAGGCTTGAACGAAATCGAGGTTAAGGTGATTCTTGTGAGTTCGCTGATCTAATTTTTAAGTACATCGGAATTTGATAAGTATAAGCTCTCTGTTCTTTGTGCTTTGAGGCGTTATACTCGCAATATGAATTTGAAAAAGTTTACCAGCTTATATATTTCCGAAACCAAGCGGTATAAAAATCCAGAAACTTTTGCAGGCATCATCTGTGAACATTAATTTTTTTTCCTTTCATCATACTTTCATAAGCCTATCTGGTTTGATAGATCTATTCGCAAGAACCACCTTAATAATCGAGGTCCTACTGTGCTATACACACGTCAGTTGCCAGTCGATGGAGGGGGGGGGTAGTCCCCTCTAAGAGTGGGGATTTTTTTTTTTTTCGGCCACAAAGGCATCGCGAGGAGGGAGATGGAGAACTATGTATGTAGTATCGTAGTAACGCGAGCACGACCCGGGGTAATGGAGAAGCTCAGGCGCGTTGAGAAGGGAGCGGTAGGGGTAACGGAGCACGGAGGGGATATTGCCGGAGGGGAAGTGCGCTCGTGCGCCGGCGAGCAAAATCGTGTGTCAGACTCGTGGCAGAGGGGTCACAGCGCGAGGTAAAGAACGACACGAACCGTTTTCTTGGCTTGGCGGGTACGTTTTGGGCGGTTTTTGTTTTTTTTTTTTGTTTTTTGTTTTTTGTTTTTCGTTTTCCCCGGTAGGACTCCGTAAGCTCAAATCATCCACGAACACAGCTAAAGTGTAACACGAAGCAGGCGTAAACATACGGACGTTAGGGGGGCACCAACGTATAACGTAAATTCGCGCATCTGCCTTGCGGTATACATCTTCATACCCCCCTCCCTTACGACACGCGTGCCATCTATATTATCTCTCTCTCTCTCTCTCTCTCTCTCTCGCCCTCGGAACTTTGGTAGTTTTCATTCGTTCCTTTCTCAGTTTCGCACCCGTCTCAATATTCGCACATTCGTCGTTTTCGCCTCTTCGTTATATCCTTCGGGCGGGAGCACGTATATTTATTTTTTTTCTTTTTTTTTTTTTTCATTTTTCAATCAGTTTTTCCGGGGATTCTTTTTTTTTTTTTTAATTCAAATTCCATCGAGTGTCGCGGCGCGTGAGGAAAAATTCGGACTTTTTTTTTTTCGTCGTGTTTACAACACTGCGCTTCGGAGAATTGTTTTTCTTTTTTTTTTTCTTCGCGTTTACATACGCGATATCGTTGAATTTTTGTCACCTGATGGTATCGCTGTTTTTGTTGATGAAAAATACCGGTAACATCGGTGGTGTCAACGTGAAAAGTTTTGGTTTTTCCGAAGGAAACGTGAAATTGTTGGGGGAAAAAAAAAAAATAAAAATATAATCCGGCCGAACGATGAACGACATGGAGGCGTACGGTGACGGATACATGGAACCGGAGGAGGAGTGGGAGCGTGAGGGATTACTGGATCCGGCGTGGGAGAAACAACAGAAAAAAGTGAGTGAAAGTTTTTTTTTGTTTCTATTGAAAGTGGGATTTGTCGGCGAATGCGGGGAAAAATTGAATTTATACATTTTTCGATAATGCGCGATGTGAAATTTTTTTAATTTCAATTTTAAAAAAATCAAAATTTACGGGAAAATTTATAATTTCGATGTTTTTCTCGTATGGGCCGTTCCAGTCCGTATCACTTTTTTTTTCTTCGTCGATAAAAGTAAAAAAGCAAGGATTTTTGAAATAAAACACAGGCTCCGCTACCAAAAATCCTGAAAATTAAAACCTTCGATTTCTCTGTCGAACTCATCGAAAAACGAAAAGTACAAAAAAAATCGTAAACCGAAAAAAAAACATTTGAAATTTTTCTTCTTTTTTTTGGTTTCATTCGAGAAACGTAATATTTTTTTCTCTCGAACGTGCTGATAGACTACCGGTATTTTTTTTTCTTTTCCTTTATCTTATGACACACAAAGTGGACGTTTGAGTGAGCGCTGATAATATTTCAAGATATGTATGCATGAGTATATATTTGCTGCTTTCCATAGCGTTGCATTATTATTATTTTTATTATTATTATTATTATTATTATTATTGGAGAGTTAAATCGGTGAATGATGATTCACGTATACATTTCCAGCCGAAATTGAAATTCCGTAAGAATTTTGGGTAATTGTCTAATTTGGTGACTTCCGATTTTTTTTTTTGTGATTATTTTTTTTTTTTTACAAAACCCTTCATTCCGCCACTAACAATGATCATCAGGTGGGGGAGCTCGAAAAATATACCCAAATCTAAACCAAAAAACATAGCCAAACCTAACTTTTAAATTATTATATTTTTTGGGTTGGATTTGGGTATATTTTTCGAGCTCCCCCGCCTGATTATCATTGGCAGTGCTGAAATAAAAGGTTTTGTTGAAAGAAAAAATTTTTTTAAACGATAATTTGGAAAAGTCATCAAACTAAACAATTACCGAAGTTTAAGCTCTTTGCGATTGCACAAAAATCGAAAAAATAAGAGGGGATATTTTGTATTGCTAAAAACTTATTGATAAGTTTATGTTTTAAAATTTATTCTGTATGACAATTCGAGGAAAGCTTATTGGTTCACTTATTTATTTTCTGTATCGTGAAATTTTGGCAAATTTTCTGCTTCGCCTCTCAAGCAAGAGCTCCGAATGAAAATTCGTACGCTCGGAGCATGAAGAATCTTTTCACGAAGAGCATTAGACCTTGCAAGATCAAATTGGTTCGCCGATCCAAATATTATTCCATTTTTAACTCTTCGCAAGCTTCACGGTGCACCGATGACCCAGTTTAGCTGTACAATGTCCCAATCTTCGAATTCCCACATTCGAAGCTTTTACACGGAAGAAACACACTGAATTCGTAAAAAAAAGATCGCTGCTTCGTAAAAAAAATATTCTTTGCAAGAGTTTCGAATGAAGATTTCCATTCTTCAAGTATAAAAAATATTTCCACGCTGAAGAATGAGACCTTGCAGGAGAAAATTGGTTCATCGGTGCAAATATTATTCCATTTTTAACTCTTCGCAAGCTTCACAGTGCACGGACGACCCAATTCAACTGTGCGGTGTATCATTCTTTTTGTAGGAAGATTCTTTACGCTCGGAATGTAGAAATTTCCATCTGAAGCTCTTGCACGAAAGAAACACCGAATTTTCCTAAAAAAAATTGCTGCGAAGAGAAAAATTTGTCACAAAATCCGAGTAAATCTTTCACGCAAGAGCTCCGAATGAAAATTCCTACATTCGGAGCATAAAGAATCTTCTTGCGAAGAGAAAGAGACCTTGCAAGACCAAATTGGTTCATCGGTGCAAATATTATTCCATTTTTGACTCTTCGCAAGCTTCGCGGTACACCGATGACCCAATTTAGGCGCGCAATGTCCCTTTCCCTTTGTAAGAAGAATCTTTACACTCCGAGCGTAACAATTTTCATCCCAAGCTCTTGCATAGAAGCAAAGCACCGAATCTGTCAACAAGCTTGTTGCGCAGAGAAAAATTTATCACAAAATCCGAGTAAATCTTTCACGCAAGAGCTCCGAATGAAAATTCCTACATTCGGAGCATAAAGAATCTTCTTGCGAAGAGAAAGAGACCTTGCAAGACCAAATTGGTTCATCGGTGCAAATATTATTCCATTTTTGACTCTTCGCAAGCTTCGCGGTACACCGATGACCCAATTTAGGCGCGCAATGTCCCTTTCCCTTTGTAAGAAGAATCTTTACATTCGGAGCGTAACAATTTTCATCCCAAGCTCTTGCATAGAAGCAAAGCACCGAATCTGCCTACAAGCTTGTTGCGCAGCGAAAAATTTATCACAAAATCCGAGTAAATCTTTCACGCAAGAGCTCCGAATGAAAATTTCTACATTCGGAGCATTAAAGAATTTTCTTACGAATAGACACCGCTAAGTCAATTTTCTTCATCGGTGCAATCCGAACCTCGGGACGAGTTAAAAATTAAACAATACTTGCACCGACGAATTGGGATGGAAAAAAAAATTATTAAAATTATTTCCCGATTGCTCAATTATTTTTTCGTCTACTTCGAATGGTATTTGTAGCACTATCCGTGTGTATCTCTTTAATTCGTGTGCCAGAGTCGACTCGATGGCGAGACAAGTTTTACCCTCGAGTTCTCTCTCTCTCTCTCTCTCTCTCTCTCTCTCTCTCTCTCTCTCTCTCTCTCTCTCTCTCTCTCTCTCTCTCTCTCTCTCTCTCTCTCTCTCTCTCTCTCTATACCTTCACTTTGCTAGGCGGAAAAAAAAAACGTCTCGTTAGACTCTCACGTTCTATGGGCCCTCGCGCTATCTTTTTCAACCGTATACACTGCGCGCAATATGACTTTGTCGTATCCAATTGCCAGAGGTCCGAGGCTTGCTGGGAATTACAAGGGAGATTGAAAAATGAAAAAAAAAAAAAAAAAGAGAGAACAATAGCTTTTATTTATTCCCCGAGTTGGTATTTGTGTTTCTTAACTCAATCTTTCGTTGAATAAATATCGCGGAGAATATTGCGGAGTTCCTCAAGCTCGTTGATGATCTAATCCAAAAATGATAATTCCAAATAAAACGAAATGATATATTTCGCGTGGAAGTTGCTGGATCTTGCTTATTGACAAAAACTGTACAGAATATAAAAGATAGATATTTTTATAGGCTACAACTTTTGCACGAAACAATTTTCTCTAAAATCAACACTTATAAAAATAAAATAGAAAAACTTTTTATGTTTTGAGTTTAAGTTTTGAGAAAATCAAATTTGGAGATATTTTCACTATCATATTCGTGATCAGCGAGTCCAAATGCATGAGTACGCGAAATTTAAAATTGATCGACGGTAATGAACTTTTTCGGAACTTTATCCGTGACTCGGGCCCCATGGAGGAAACCGAATTCATAGCTCCAAAAACACGTGCGCCCTTTTTAGGCGGCCCATCAGTGACAGAACTAGTCAAAAATCGTGACGTGAAAAAAAAAATCACAAAACCTATCATAATATTTTCTAAATACTCTGTCTAAATAAAATTTATGAATTTCGATGACGTTTCCCCGTGATATTTTATCCATAATTTATTATAAATAATATTATAAATAAAGAGAGCGAGCAGTGGCCCAGTTGGTCCGACTCTGGACTGCCACGCAGGCGGCCAGGGTTCGATCCCGCGGCCGGCACCAATGGATTTTTCCAGATGCTTTTTCTGCGAGCTCGGTGGTTCGAAACCCACCTTAAATTGTAGGTTCTCACAAATACACTGGGCCAATAGCAATGAGGTTGCAAAAATCGAGGGAAAAAAAATAGTTCCGTAAATGAACAGAAAAACTAAAATAGTGGGCCCAGTGTAAGAGTGATATAGTGTATGAAAGTGTTGTAAAAAGCCGAAAAGGCTATGCAAGTAAAACTTACTACTACTATTATAAATAAAGTCTCAGCACTGACAAAAGTATTTAACGCTGTTTAGAGCGATCAAGTAAAAAAAGGATAGCTGATATTCATATGTTTCCTCGCGTGCAGTCTCAACACTGACAAAAGTATTTAAGAGTCATCGAGCGAGGGCATACGAAGCGCCAAGTGGCAATAAACGAACTAAAAATTCCCTAGATGTTTATATTCGAAGTGTAGCCGAAAATACAATAGTATTCCACAATTAAACATAACAGATAAATTAGTTCGACTTGTAAAAAATACGCTCTGGTCCTCTGCTCCGTGGAATTTTTTTTTTCGAGGCACAATAAATTATCGAAAACTGGAGGCGGTTGTCGTTTGCCACGACGCTTTTCTCACCAACTGACAAGTTCATTTTATTATTAATTTCACGCGCATCTGCCACTCTCTATCGGACCAGAGCGTATTTCTCGCCACTTCACTGCACTTTTAAAAAATATTTCCAACCGATTTCTTTGAGAAACGAAGTAATCATATCGAATATTGTATCGGAGACGCCAAGTCCGTGCTCACGGCTATATGACAGTACGTGCTATGTATTTCACAGTTCCGGCTACTAACGCCAGGTTCGCTAGTCACGGTTGTCGGTAAGAGCGGAGAAGCAGCAGTGATGGCGTAAGCGTAAAGTGAGCCCTGAGATAAAATAAGCTTTGAGGGTCAATGGGGGCAATCGGGGCCCTTCATGAAACATGCGCCGCCACTGTAACATTTACATCCTACCCTATCGACATCCGTTACTTTTTGCTGAATGCATTGGTTGACACATGCGCCGCAAGCGACGCTAACTTCGACATGCATTTTCTTCAAATTTTTCCGCGTGAGGCGCTACCCTCGATTCTGAGTTGGTCACGTGTGCTCGATGACTCTTAAGGATGTATGAGCACAAGGTGGCGGGAAATGAGCGGAAACGTGGGCGCGGGTGAGCGCGGTGAGCGAGGGGCAGCATGAAACAAGAGAGAGTCGGACCGCTCATTATGCGACATACGCGAAAAATTTCCTTAAAATCAATAATTGTATGTCAAAAGGTTCGTTAACCCCTATTTTTTATAGAACGTATGCAATCGTGATAGTTTTCTGAACATTTAACAGTTTTAATATTTATCGTATCCGATCGTGAAAGATACGAATTTCTGTTTCAAAGTTGCGTCAGCCCAGAATTCGTATATGGTGTGGGATAAATATCTTGATTTCACGAATTAATTACTCGCGTAAAGAGTCGTTGACCCACTTTGAAATTTTGCAGGTTTTATCATATAAACTTCTGCTACACCATATAAAAAATTCAGATTTTTATATGATCGTGAAGCTAGTGCTCATACATCCTTAACGCTGTTTAGAGCGATCAAGTAAAAAAAAGGATAGCTGATATTCATATGTTTCCTCGCGTGCAGAATGACAGACATATATTGTATCCGAGATTTGCGCACACGATGACTTTCGCGATTGAATTTCTCTGGAAAATCCCTGGCAAGACACAATTTTTTAAATACCGTTGAAAAAAGTTCACGATTTCATCTTTCGATACTCAAAATTTGAATAAGATCTCTCGTCTTTATCAAAAGGTATCACGTCACTTCCGGTGAAAATGGAATCAACCGTCACAAGACCCATGTTAAAATAGGTAATTTTAAATTACTCGTTCGCAATAATTTGCCGGGCAACATAACCTGAAATTTTGAGAGAGTGTTCATTGCATCTTGGATAACACTCTCCCGAAATTTCATTCGTATCACCGGTTTTTTTAATTCACTGGTGAGCCACCTTAATTGTCATTATCTCAGGTTCCAATCGCCTTTTTTCAAGCAATCAATTTTTAGATTATGATCAATGGCTGTACATATGAACTTAAATTCTCAAACAGTTTAATAAAAAAAAAACGATAATAACAATGCTACATGTAGATACTTGACAATCTTTGGTTTAGATGATTTGAATTTTTTTGACAACTTTTTGTAAGGATGGACAAAACGATGCAGGTTTATCCATTTATGGTGTTTTTTTTTTTTTTGGGGATTTTGCCTCTTTTTTTCAAAGCATTATTATATGCACATATTTGATCCGTAAAACTTCTGTGTGAAAGCTTCGAGTGGTGACTCCGCTACGCTCAAGCTAGAATTAAACATTTTTTGCCCAGATGAACTGGGTTGCCAAAAAGCTTGGTTCAATTATGACATCCCTCCATTAATTTTACAAGTTCAGAGGCCCCAATAAGTATAAGATATCTAGCAAACTTCCCCATCCGAAATATCATTTCCGATTTACATATTTGGAATTATAATTTGGATTTGATCATCAACGGCGCTCAAGGAACTCCGCAATATTATCTAAATAATAATCCTAAATGTAATTTGACAATCCTCGGGTTGGATGATTTGATGTACGCATCATGATTCTTCACCGAACGGAGTAGATCACGCGCCCGCGGTTATACATTTCTCGATTAGAATGTAATGCGTCAAGGCGGAGAGAATGTGCGCCGCTCTCGTTTTCTCTCGCCCTCGGGTTCAGGCACCGGGGCAATAAACAGCGTCGTGCAAAGTTTCTCTCTCTCTCTTTCTCTCTGTGCTCTCGAGCTCGCGGCAAAGGTCGAGCCAAGTTGTTTAAACTGGTAGAATAGATAGATATATAGATAGATAGATAGATAGATAGATAGATATATAGATAGATAGATAGTTGTATTTTCCCCGGGGGCTGGGACCGCGCGCGTTCGACTTCTCGATTCGTATATGAATACAAGAGGATCAAGGGAGAGAGGGGGAAACGAGGTTATGTGCCGAGATGCTTTTTAACCCACGATGGAAAAAGCTCAACAGCCCTCGATCGATAAATTGGAACACGACGATCGAGATGAAAAAAAAAACATCGAGGATGTATGCATTAAAAAAATAAAAAAAAAAAATCAGTTGCTTGTAACCAATTGAATAATTGGGAGTATGAATGAAATTTTTTTATTTCAAAATCTGGTAGTTTAGGAAAAAATATTTAGTACGTATTTTTTATTTTTTTTATTTGAATCAAAATTGCCGTTAATATAACAAATTGAAGAGCGAGCAGTGGCCCAGTTGGTCCGACTCTGGACTGCCACGCAGGCGGCCAGGGTTCGATCCCGCGGCCGGCACCAATGGATTTTTCCAGATGCTTTTTCTGCGAGCTCGGTGGTTCGAAACCCACCTTAAATTGTAGGTTCTCACAAATACACTGGGCCAATAGCAACGAGGTTGCAAAAATCGAGAGAGAAAAATAGTTCCGTAAATGAACAGAAAAACTAAAATAGTGGGCCCAGTGTAAGAGTGATAGAGTGTATGAAAAGTGTTGTAAAAAGCCGAAAAGGCTATGCAAGTAAAACTTACTACTATAACAAATTGAAAAATATAACATTATGACGTCACACATGTTACGCTATATCTATATATATATCAAAATCCGTAAAATTAGATTGCCTATAACAGGTGCATATGGAATTTTTAACGAAAAATAAAAAATACGTCCTTATTTTTTACTTACTCTACATTATGCGGCCCAATGATTGAAAAAAAAAAAAAATTTCATTCATACTCCTAATTTTGGTGGAAGCTTTTGTGGCTTCTTGCTCCTGGTAAATCAATCGAGTTCTTCCCAGAGAAACAATCGATATACCTCCTAGATAATTCCAAGTCTCCGAAACTTCAACACAGTCTCGAGCAACGTCGTAAAAGTTCAGTGAATTTGACCAGTAAAGAGCGAGATTTTTGACCGATTGGTATGCTTAGCTTGATTAGGAGTGCAGGCTTTGGGTTCAACGTACACTAGGACCTCGATTTAATGGCCCTTGATTTAATAGACAGTCCCCACCATGTCGCATTTATTGATCGGTTTTTCGCGTGGTGGGAGATGGTGGGGCGCTTAAAGTCTCCCCGATCGGGCCCGTAGCACGGAGTGCCGATGCGCAGATACAGCATGGGCGGGCATACGCTACCTCGATTTAACAAGGTGCGATGTGGAGCCGGTCCCGCCACTGGCCGTTAAATCGAGGTCCTAGTGTAATCTCAAAAAAATTTCTAGCACTTTTCGTGAAAATCGGTCAATTGATAGAACGAGCAAGATCGTCTTGGTCCATCAATTATGCTGGCTATTCGTATTTTTTATTCAAGCAAAGAGTCCTATCGGACGCGACTGAAGGTTCTTTCAGTGAATTAGGTCAACCTTAGTTCAGATTACCGTAAACCCTCTAACGATTGGCCTACTCTTTCTATATCTCTCTCTCTCTCTCTGTGTGTTGATCCGTTCTTTCTAAACGAGACAACTCTTGCCTGGTCAAGCGCGCAGGTGACGTTTTGCCAAAATTTTGGCAGCTCATCTAGCTGGCTCAAGGCTTCTTAGCGAGCATCCGAAAGACCCAGGTGCCTCCTTTAAGTCACGCCAGCAACTATCCGCAAGCTATCGTGTTATGTAGCAGCGCGCAGCCCTTCGGGGCCAAAGCGTTATTTTTGGAAACATTATATGACGAAAATAATTGCCTCGAATGACTCATTTCGCCCGAGGTTGTGGCATTTCTGAACAAAACATATTTCGCTTCGTATATATGCGTATATGCATCGCGCGTCGTCATTGCGTCAAAAATTCAGCGTGTGACGAATAACATTCGGCGCATGAAGTGAATAAAACTATTGTTACATTTCGAATACAAATGCTTCTTCAAATGCTGCTAATTTGTTGAATCAAAGTTCACATATGGTCTGATTGACACAAAGTTTTATTACCCAAAGGTTTTAAAAAATATAATAAAGGTTTAAAGAATAAAATGGAGTTCTATGCGCATCCAACCGAGTTCTATAGTTCCGGATACTTTTCAACAATGATTCTGGTCATTAAATATAAATGAATAAATGGAAATGAAAAATGATGTGCTGACTTTGCATTGCATATGGGCGGGTTCCACGTCATTTCACCTAACCAGTGAAGGTTACCGACGCGCCGATCGTTGCGTAGATTTTTTTTCCCAATTTTACTTCGGAAAAAAAAAAACAACCACATATTTGGCCATTTTTCGATCAAGTCACCTCTGTTAGTTTTATAAAATTATTCCGATTTTTCGTCATTTTCGAAAATTGATTTTTTTCATCCGGCTCTAATTCCCAGGGCATTGATATTTTTTTCGAAAAATTGTCGTAACGAAAAATGTGCCGAGTGATACAAACTTTTCGAAAACAATTTTTCCAAATTTTTCCAATCACAATCCGATATGGTGGATCGAAAATTCTGAAAATGCCATAACTTGTCAGGTTCACTCTAACTATACATATTCGGGGGAGGGGATTGGTGTTTCGAGTACGAGTACGCTTGGGTACCCAAAAAAGTTGATTAAAAAAAACCAATATTTAGAAAACTTTGACAATTTTTTAAAATTATTTTTCAAACAATCAAATTTTCCGCTAAAACACCTATCTTATAATCACCAAATTTACCACTGAAAACATTTTTAAAAAAACACCAAATTACCGGCGAACCACCTCGAATTTGTGTATTCAACAATACAAAAATCTTTAAATTGAAAATTCCATAAAAAGCTTACGAGTTATTGAATTTTTTCACAATTTCCGATCCGCCATGTTGGATTTTCCGTATAGAATTTTGTAAATCCTGTCTCAAATCCGTGTTTAGTGACCTAAAAATCATTGAATAGAAAGCTCGATCAAAATTTATAACTTGTGGCATTTTCATAATTTTCGATCCATTATAATTGGGATCGACTATATTAGATTTTGTAATTTAGAATTCATTGTTTATGGAATTTCGATTTCAGTTTTGCTTTGCAGTTTTAAGGAGGTCGGTCACCTAACGCATAATTATAAGAATTCGTTAAAATTTATTGAGAATACTCGGCCAATTAGGTAATAACGATTCTGTGCAAAATTTCAAGTCATTCCTCTCCATAGTTTTCCTGTAATTAATTGTTAAAGTTCTAAAGTTAAAATCGTGTACCGTATCTCATGAAATACTTCATAAACAACGTTAAAAATTATAAGAATTTAATGAAAATGGATCCAGATAATTCGTCAGATCTTTGGGAAGAAGTTTGCAAAGAGCGAAATGCTTCATGTACATTGTACATAGTTATTGAGAAATTGTAAAAATAAAACAGCTCTCGTTGTATTACAATGTTCGCTCGGGAAATTGTGACGCAGACCTCTCTCTCTCTCTCTCGCCCTACCTGCCCGGAAGACAATTGTCGTGGATATATATTTTACGTCATTTCCACGTACATTGTTATTTTTCATGTGGTTACAATTAAAATCCAAAGTTTTGTCTTATTTTTGTAATACATCGTTACCGACAAATGATTTTATATATACAAAAGTTGTGATTATCATTAAAAAAAAATTGCAGCATTACAAAACGTATTCGAAAAATTAATATACGGGTTTCACGCCTCAAACTTGTGTATATTAAATTCCACATTGTGTATTAGAATTAATATCACTCTATTAATTTTGCGATACGGTGTGAATGAATTTATATTTCATATACCATTTTTGTGAATATCGATTACTTTGATACAGTAAAAGTGTTGTAAATTTCATAACATTTTTAACAGTGATGTTTCGTCTCCCATGTTATCAAAAGTTTCATTTTTCAGCAAAAGTTCATTTCTGAACAATAAAAACTTTTCTCGTCAAAGTTCGACCTGATTTTCATGAAATTTTTTTGCCATTTTTCAAGCATCTTAGCATAACTTCCGTACGAATTTGAGGACTATAATTTCCTTTAGGAGCAAACTTGATTATAATGAGTCGAATCAAGAAAAAAACTTTCGTGAAAATCGAAAGTGTCGCACTTTGAAAAGTGTTGATTGATCATTTGAAAAAATATCAAAGTTTTGAAATTATATGTGATTGGCAAAATTTGGAAAAAATTGTTTTTGAAAAGATTGGATCACTCGGCACGGTTTTCGTTGTGACCATTTTTCGAAAAATATCAATGCTCTGAGAGTTAGAGCCAGATGAATAAAGTAAATTTTTGAAAATAACGAAAAATAGGATAATTCATAAAACTGATCGAGGTGATTTGATCGAAAAAATGGCTAAATAGGTGGTCGTTTTTTTTTCGGAGGTATAATTGGGAAAAAATCTACGCATCGATCGGCGTCAGTGATCTGCATCGGTCAGGTAAAATGACATGGAACCCCACCGTATGAAATTTTTGTTAGTTTTTTTGCTGGATTTTATAGTATTCGGGGGAGTTCTATAGTTCTATAGATATCACTTGGTGAGTTCTACTCTCAAAACGACTTTAAAACGTTTTTTAAAGAATTTTTTTAAGAATTATGTAAGAAGTTTTGGCTAAATAACCTCAAATTTTACGAAGGTCAGAGCGATCACAGCCATTTTTCGAAAATTTCAAAATTTTATAAAATCTCGACCCCTCAAGCGATTCTCACCGAATTAAATACCAAACATCCCTGTCACCTTAATCTAGAAAAAAATTAATGTTGAAAAGGTAAGCTCGATAACTCAAAATTTAGCTGGAAGTTGGAGTGACCAACTGACGTTTTTTCTTGGAAATTTCAAAATGCCAGAAAATTTTTAATTTTCGAGAAATTTTGGACGAAAATTGCAGTGAAGGAAGGGGCTGTACAGCTATATTCGTTTACGGAACGGCACCGGTGTAGCTCAAACCGTTCTCGAGTTATAGAGGTTTGAATTTTGCAAGGCCAATAACACGCGCGCGCACACATACGACCAGACTTTTATTTATTTATAAATGTGTGTTTCTAGACGTTTTGATACATTTTAACGAAATTATTTTTTGTTTTTTCTTTCATGAAAACAAAGCTTTATTCTCTATGAGGAAAAGCAAAAGGCTTATAGAATTTCTTGAATCACGAGAAAGTTTCAATTTTTAATTTGAAACTTTTTTTAAATTTGATATCACGAGAAAGTTTTGAACCGAAGTCTCAATTTTGGGGTTTACAATTGAGTTGGAACTAAAAGGATAATATTTTTTATCAAAACTATAGAGCTCGAACTTGAGTCTTAATTTAGGTCTACGATAAGGTTGTAAGTTGAGTTTTATGGGCTTTGTAATGGAAGTTCGAACCCAAGTCCTCGTGTATAGATTTAACAATGAAGTTGGTAGATGATGTCATCCTGATGTCAAGTTCGAAGTTGGTGTTGTCCTCAATTTCCAGCTTCTTCAATTTCTCAATTCTTCCCTAAACACGAAATAAAGTTCCAACATGATGTTGAAATTTGCATCGTTGGATGCAACGAAAATAGATTTTTTTTAAATAAAATAAAAATAATTTCCAGTACTGTCAACGCTTTACTGTCATATTTAGACCCCAGGTCGCGAAAAAAAAACCGAAAAAAAGGTTTAAACGATTTTCGACTTCAAGACAATACTGGAAATGGTTAATTTTTTAAAAACCTACTTTCGTTGCATTCCAACGATGCAAATTTCAACATCATGTTCCAAATCAAGTTTAAACTTGAATTCAAGGCTCAGTTTAAACCGGGGGTAACGAGCTCATTTTCTACAGCTCAGACTTGAATTAAATTCGTTACCGATCAATCTTCATTCCAGCCAAAGTTTGAGCATTTTTTGTTTTTACACACTCACACACACACACACACACACACACACAAATGTTTTATTTATAACTTTTTATCTTTCGTCGAGTATTTCGATCATTTGATAAGAGGAGACGCGATAATTTTTCGGTTTACCTCCGTCATACCGTGTATAAATGTACCTTCTTCTTCTTCGAAGATCGTCTCGATATCCGTGTGGGGGAAGGGATCTTACGTAACAAAATAATTCTTGTCTTATGTGCGTTAAAATTTCTACGAAATCATCGTATCTTCTCCTTCTCCCAGATTACGATAAATCAGAGCGTCTGGTTGTATTATTATTACCCCGCGCGAGGAGATCAGAACCGAAACGAGCAAAATGAATAATCGACTAAGCACGCCGAACGTTTCTTTCTTTTATATTTTATTGTAGCATTAGCAAGCTAACTATAGTTCTCTACGCGCTGGTATGCGAGATTTGCTTATATCATTATACCTACGTAGGAAGATAGGTTTATAAATAAATGTAGGATATAGACCGATGTACACCGGCTCACTTATAAATAGTTAAGGCATTCGAGGCGCGAGGTCGAGGACCTTCGATTTGGTGCTGTTTACAGGAAGTCGTTGTTCAATGTATCGTGTCTTTTAGCTTCTGCTTTTTTATCCCAATCGACCATATCTCTTGTGGCGATTACATAATTTTTTTCTCTCTCACAAACGGTCGGAGAATCAATTTTTTTGCCCTTTATTCAATTCCACATTGCTATAATGAAAGTTACTTTTGCTTCCTCATAGAGGAATAAGCTCTGTTTTCATGGAATCGATTTTTTTTGTGATTTTCATGCCAGAGCTCTTCTTAAAATTTGTTAAAACGTCTAGAATATACACATTTAAAAAAAAATGTCTGGACGTATGTCCGTATATGTGTGTGTGTTGGCCTTACAAAATTCAAACCTCTATAACTCTCGAACGGTTTGAGCTACATCGCTGCCTTTCCGTGCACAAGTAAAGCTGCATAGCACTTTCTATATTGAAATTTTCGTTAAAATGTCTTGAAAATTACAAATTTCATGGCATTTTGATTCAAAAAATGTCCGTGGTCACTCCAACTTGCTTAAATTTTGAGATATCGGGCTAAATTTTTTTACACCAATAGATTAGGGGACAAGTATGTTTGGTATTGATTTTGGTGAGAATCGCTCAAGTAGTTCGAATTGTAAAAATTTTTAAATTTTCGAAAAATTTCTGTTAACCCTCTAACTTCCGTAAATTTGGAGTTATCGAGCTAAATTTTTTTTTATACAAATATGCCAGAGTACAATGGTGTTTAGTATTGATTTTCGCGATAATCCCTTAAGGAGGTACGACTAGTTCTTTGGAGTCAAAAAAAAAGTCTAAATTTATTTTACCCACAGTTGTTCTGATTTATGTTTATTTGCGTTGATTATTCATATTATCGATTATAATGTGAAAAATTTTGTGGTAAATGATTAATTTATTGCGCATGAACTAATAAAAACTGAAAAATTAGATTGTCAACGACTCGATAGTAGTCTCCATCATAATAATAATGACATGTCTACCACAAAAACGGACTAAAAAACATTTTTTTTAAATCAGCCGAAAACCTATTAAAATAGACTTGAATTACCTCAGTGGAATTAATACGATCGGTAGAATGATAATTATACATATAATTGATACGTGATAAATAATAAAACTCCATAAATAACACGATGGAATTTGAAGTAAACACTTGGCAACGTCGCATTGGCGATGCCATAAGTTGGTATACGTGACCAACGAAGATGACTCTATCCTCGTTGCTAATATCAAAACAAAGCTAGGTTATGTTCGCCGAAACCCATCAGCTGTTACTCGCGACGTTGCTAAGTCTGTGGGTGCTATTTGATCGTTCTGACCATTTACAACCGGAAATTGAAACTTTTTTATGACGTAGTGCCAGAACTACACGGTGAAGAGTAATTTTTCAATTTTTTACAATATCTATTATATCTAATCTATCAAGTTTCAGTTTTTCAACGGGTGTAGTTGGATACGCGAGCAGCAAAACCGTGATCACAGCACTTCCGGTTAACCGTCTCCATAAGACGACGTGCTTTAGTAACTCAAACTGCTCGACTTTGCAATTTTATTACGAATAAACTAAACGGTCAATATAGCTCAAATTTTGGCAATAGGCGCATAAAGTATTCGGCAAAAACATATAAAAATTTCAAGTCCGTCAGTTGGATTCTTCATACTAGTCGTACCTCCTTAAGGGATTCAATTTTTTTATTAATATTTAAATTTTCGAAAAATATTTGTGATCGCTCTAACGTTCGTAAAAATTTGAGGTTATTTATAGTCAAAACTTCTTATATAAACATAGTATGGGACAAGGATGTTTCATTTTGAATTTGGCAATAATCGCTTAAAGCCTTAGATCTCCCAATTCGAGAGCTTTTGGTTCATGAGCTCGAGCGGGGGAACTCAGGCACCCGATGTATCAATACATATAAACGTGGTCCACAATAATGCACCATCAGTGCCCCCTCCTCTCCCCCTATACTGTTTGGTTCTTTAACCCTTGTACGGGGAGAAAAAAAAACGAAATTGGAAGCCTCAGTGGCGCCTTGGAATCCTGATAAAACTTTTATGTTGAACACGTAGTGACTACTCTCGCACAAACGAGAAAAAATTAGATTCGAAAATCACCAAGAGCAAGAAAAGGGATTCTAGGTTAACGTCCTAACGTAAATATCCGAGACTCAATCTCCAATAAGGTAAAATCGTCCCAATAGCCGGACATGTACCAGTAGCCGGGACACTCCATGTTAAACTATATCTATATAGTAGTATATAGGTATAGTTTAACATGGAGTGTCCCGGCTACTGGTACACGTCCGGCAATTGGGACGTTTACATTAGGTTGTGTGGGAAATCCAGCCGCATCCCGCATCTCTTTATATAAACTATACCTCGGAGCATCGGTTCGACTGGCGTCTACACTGAACCTAATCCATTGCTATCCTTTAAGGTTCGGCTTGACTACCTTTCCCTTCATCTTTTCGGACCCATCAGCTAGTTCGGAAGAGATTGAGCTAAATTTACTAGCATATGTTTTAACCACAGTTTTTACTAAAATTATTCGAAGAAATCGAAAGGGAACAGTCGGTTCAATCAAATGACAAATGTGGTGAAAACACTATAGTGGCACCACTATAGTTCAGACTTGGTTGATTGCAATTAGACATTTAGGGAAAACGTGAATTTTTCTCACGTTTGTCGGTGAATGTTCGGCTGTCGACGGCTCCATCTCAATAACTATATCGACCGCAGATTTTTTTTTTTTAAGTTTCGTAAGAGATACCAGCTCCAATATTGATAACAACTCTTTTGACTGTTGGACCAACCCGATATCGTTATTAGCCAAGAACCCCGCTTGTCCACACTGAAGGAGTAGCGGGAGAGGGAGGGTAAATGTCGCAAACAAAAAAAACTCCCGCATTCTCCCAGTTAATCTTGAACAATGCTAATTCGATTCAACTGCGTATATAGATATACATATGAATCTGCTTTTTGGTCCAGTCATTCAAGCCATTTTTTCTGAAATCTTCTACAGAATTTATTTTGCTTTTGGAAAAGATTCAGGGGTGGTAAATTAAAGTTGGCGGGACCCAGGGGGTCGAGCTCAAGCCGCCATATTGAAAAACACGTTTTATTAAATATCTCGTGAACCGTGCATCTTATGACAAAAATAGTTCAGACTTTTTTGTAGATAATGAAATTCACTACAACTTTTATTCGAAACTTTTTCCTGTATAGAGCATGGTTTTTTATTTATAGCGTGGCAAACTTTTCCAAAAATGTAACAGTAAAAATGGTCACTTTTGGTAAAGTTTTTGCCACGCTGTAAATAAAAAACCATGCCCTATACAGGAAAAAGTTTCGAATAAAAGTTGTCGAGAATTTCATTGTCTACAAAAAGATCTTTGGCTATTTTTGTTGCGCCATGCATGGTCTACGAGATATTTGATAAAACGTGTTTTCCAAGATGGTGGCTGAAGCTCGACCCCCTTCGCGTTCCGCCAACTTGAATAATTTACACTCAGGGGACACCAATGAACCTACTTTTTTTTGCCCAGAATGACTGGGACTTCTTGCTCAAAGCATCAAACGTGTCGATGAAGAGTGCATTTTTGTTACCGTCCGTGGTATTTCACGTACTCTTAGCAGAAAGCACTGGTTGCTCGAAAGTCATGTTATGTATACATATATGCGTGACTTCGATGACGCCGAGGATCGTTAACCTTTGCGAGGGTGATGTTTCGGCCGCGAGCCAAATCTCGGATTGGAATCGGGTGACCCACTCGTCGTTACCATACCTACTTATGCCTCGGCCAATGTAAGCCCCGATGGTTATGCGATGATAACGGTTTTACGTGTACATGTACACACACGTTAGTGTGTTGGTGGTGTGTATGTTTTTCTTCATCGTACCAGTCGCACATTGGTATAGGCTCGGGAGAGATCTTATTACCGGGCTTTATACTTTTATGACCTTAAGGATATGTGGGCCTGTGCCAAATTACGAAATTTACTCCCCAACTTCAATTGTTGGCACGGGAATGCGTTTTTTTTTTTCCCGGCTAGACCGTATCTCCCAATGTCGTAATTCCAATGACTTGGAGGTTGGAGTCCAATTCTAAGGCTTTTCTCAAGCTGTCTCGAAATCTCAATGGTTATTTCAAAGAATTTAATGGAGTTTTAAGATTTTGCGGAGCAAGAGGAGATTAACTATATTCCTATCCTCGATGACGCACCAAGTGTCATTTTCATGATTATTTCTTCCGTTTCCGTTCGACTGTCTTTCTTCGTCATCGTCGTCGTCGTCATTAGGGTGTTGAAGTAGTGCACTTGGCCATGTAATCTATATCTTGTATGCCTATACCTATCACGAAGATATTTCATTTCGAGGAGCTACACGTGCACCACGACACGGGACAATCCTCTAAAAGCCACTTCCCGTTTGGATTTCTTTGCTCATTTTTATCCCTCAACTATTTTTATTCCAATCCGGTATCCAGCATCGGATCCCAATGGCATCCACTCACTAAGAAATTCTTCTGGTTGTTCTCATTTTATCCGGTGCACTCTTGTGTTTCAACACACTTGATTATATTATCTGCTATTTACTCAGATTCAGTATTTATGGATTCCTGGTAAAACAAATATGAGAAATTGAAGGAACAAAAATTATTTCAGTACTTTGCCAAAGTATGATATTTTTAAAAATGATATACATAACTATATGTATACTAGGAGGGCTTCGCTCCCCTGCACGCTTCGCGCGCCAACCCCCCATCTTGTATTTGTATCAGTGGTTTATGAAAAAAATATTATTAAAAAATGTTTTAATTATATATAAAGTATAGAATAGGCAGGTGAGGTTTGTAATTAAAATGTACTATTATCGTTTCCACATATATATTTCACGATATATTCTTCAAAATTTTTCACTCCACGAAACAACAAGAACATGGACCTCTTTCTGATCCCTTTTTAAACTTTACGGTATGGTGCGAGAACTGTGTGGGATTTTCGTAATGGAGCTAGAGAGGCCTACAAAAGAATTTATGAGACACGCGTCGAAAGATGGCAGTTGTGTCATCTTTCGTGTCTAAAAGCGATACCGCACAAAAATATCATTTCACGCAGATGTTCGTTCGGGTCTTCAAAAACAAAACTTAACGGTTAAAACTGTAGCCAGTGCAAAGAAACGGCCTGGGGACATCGAAAACAGCATGCAGAAATGAGATAGAAAAAAAAAACTTGAATTTCCCTGGACAATGGTATAATAATTGCCGATACGATTTCTCGAAGAGTTCCTCTTCCCGAGATTGCCATAAAGTTTCTTAGTCATCGGCCATTAATTAGCTTCCGTCGTAAATATCCGGATATTTTACTGCTTGGATTATTCACAATCAGGGGAAAGGAATGTGTCACTACACAACTCGGTATATGCAACTACATGGATTAAAGTATCCAGTCGTTGGCACATCTAAACAGTCGAGGAAAGATAGTAATTGATCCCCATTATATACTGAATAGCCCGCGCGATAAATTCAAATAGTTCAATAACATTGATTTTGAACTTTTCTGGATCTAAGCTTATCGGAACAGAAGATCACGATTTATCATAGTACTTTTTGAAAGTACTTTTTGAAAGCAAGAAGTCTGGTTTTAGATGGATGGGGCAGAGGGGCTGAATTCAAGTATGAATTTTACTTAGAATTGAATTCTGTACGTGATTCGTAGTTTAGTTCGAACAAGGAACATGAAGCTTAGGTATTGACTCACGCGTGCAAGCTTACGTGTAAAAGTTTGACTTAGCCCTTAATTTGAAACTTGGTGTCACATGTAGATGAAGACGTGCAAGCTCCATTGTCAATTTAGATTATTAAGACTCAAGTTGTAACGTCATTGTAAGCAGCCTGAGTTCAGATTCGAATTAGGGTTTCATCATTTATCAATTTCAAAGGTTTAGTTCGAACTTCACTGGACGCCTGAATCAGGTTCAAGCCCCATGTTGTACGTAAACTTGAATCCAGATACAAGTTATAACTTCATTGTTAAACAATTTTATAAGGTTCAGCTCAAACCTTATTGTCAATATGATTTAAAGCTCAAGCCCAAGCTTCGTTGTGAGCCTGAATTAGGATTCAAGTCAAAGCTTTATTGTAAGCCAGAATACATATTCAAGTCAGAACTTCAATGTAAACCCGAATTAAGATTCAAGTTAGAACTTCATTGCTAGAAAAATTAAAAGTTTAAGTTCGAACTTCATTGTGAATATGATTTCAAGTTGAAGCCCAAACTTCGCTGTGAGCCTGAATTAGGTTTCAATTCCAAACTTCACGGTAAGCCTGAATTTCCATTCAAGGTCAGAACTTCAATGTAAACCTGAATTCAGATTCAGGTTAGAACTTCATTGCTAACACATTTCAAAGGTTCAGTACGAACTTTATTGTGAGCCTGAATTAGGTTTTAACCCCGAACTTCACAGTAAACCTGAATTAATATTCAATTTTAAACTTCATGGCAAACAAAAATAAAGGGGGCTCGGTATTTCAGTGTAATTCGAATTTACGGGTTCAGTTCGAACTTTATCATCGACGTATCAGATTAATATCCGAATTGAAATTTCATCTTTAATCCAAACGAGGATTTCCTTATCGACCAATCTCTTGTCAGAGTCTACTTGACGTCACAGAGTATATTGAATGGCTTTTTCAACGATACGAAAAAAAAAAAAACACAGAACGCGAGGCTCGGAATCTTGGACGAACCCAAACTCAAATTTGTAAGCCTATCACATAAAATTAGTAAGTTCAGAATTAAGCCAGTGCTGTGGTCAATCATTGTACAGTTTACCTATTCTCTACGATACATGCGGTGGATGTTGAACCGAGTATGGGTGAGCGGAAAGAAAGAACCAGCTGTGTGTGCGGTCGCTGCTCTTCCGTCTTTCTTACAAACGGCGCTGGGTTTATTTAAATTTTTTTTCCTTCTTCTTCAACTCCGCTATCCGCCACTCCATAGTGCTCAACGCTGCCGAGATGAGCATTGGCCTGAATACCGGTAGATTCAACGCAATCGAAACACGATTTTTCCAAAACATCAAGAAAATCCCGTTGTCCCTGGCTCCCTTTGGATATTGTCACGAGAGTTCGTAGCGTTTGCTTTGCATAATATTAGGCTATTACTAATTGAGGAGATAATTTTTCGTCGGGAAGCCATGGGGGAATTGTGAAACACTTAACTGTAAACTTGAGGATGATATGACATTTTTGTTGCCGCCTATATAAAGTTTCCGGAACAATATCTCTTGTTTGGAGGGAATGACGGTGTCGAAATTAGTACTAGCTCGTGAAATCGAGATGTTCATATATCTCGCTATTTTGAAAAAAAAAGAAAGCTTTTTGTATTTTTTTTTTTTTTAATGATTGAACTATGAAAATAATTTTATAAAAATACACTTGATTTTTTTAACGTAACATTTTGTTTTGTTTTTGATCGTTTATTGAAGATCTCCTCCTAAGAATAACAAAACAGCATAATTACGATTCCACCGTAAAATTGAGTGATTCCCGTACGAGAATTGTGCAATCCGAAAAAAGAAATTGTAAACCCGTCTGGTACACGCAATTATCGGGTAATTGACTAATTCTTCAATCAGCTATGTCGAGAAACGAGTGTACGAGCCTCTGGAAAAACCGGAAAGGTGATATACACAAGAGCCGGTTATACTTGCGGGATTCTAAGATAGGCGTTGATGGACTTTTTTTTTTTTTTTTTTTCATTTATCCATAATACTCCAATGCCCCCTCCATGTGTCCTTTCGAGCTCCCGCTATAAGCAAGTGAATGTCCTGAATACCACGAGGAATATCTCGCAATGGTAGGATAGTATACTTAACACGGTAAATATATATGTTTATTTATTTTGTATGTGTACATTGGACGTAAATGATATTGGAGAAAAAAATATGTACACAAAAATTTTGAGTCGAGAGTCGTCAGCGGCTAGATCGTATTGTCATTCAAGTTCAATTTAGGTTTATACTCGAATTTGTACTCAAGTATGAACTTGAATGCTAAAAATGACGTTTGAACTTGAATTCATAATTGACTGGATCCAAGGTTGATATAGTACCATAAGACAAAATCAAGTTAAATCTTGCGTTAAAATGTTTGTTCGTAACAAGTTTAGGTTTATGTAGATTCGGGATGAAATTTGAATTTGAGTACAGACTTTGCTTTATTGAGGAAATTAATGAGGTAACTCTATGGTTTTTGGTTGGTACATGATTTAAAGTTAAACCATGATTTCAGATTAGAACTTGATTTTTAGAGTTAGGTTGTGAGTTGGAGATTGATTTTTAATTAAAAACTTGTTATTATTTATTTAAGGTCCAAATCTAAAATGGCCATAGAACTTTCAGCAGCGCCCGAGATTAGCTGTTGTGTAATTTGTCTCAAAACTAAAGGGCCTTACTATTGTAGCAAATGAAACAAAAAAAACGTGTATATAATAAAATATGAGAAAACGCTGTTATTTGACACCGGAACAAACCTTATATATAAGCGTGTCCGGGCAAATATTCGATTATCGCGAGACAGATAATACGCGTTAATGCGCTATCAACTACCCAACAATGGTGGCGTCATCTGGTTTCTCACTCCCATATGCCAAACAAACGAAAAAAAAAAAAAAAAACATAACACCTGCTGCCCAATTCTCTCGCAAAATGATTTTCACACGAAACGAGGTATTTCGTGATTGGCCATTATGCCCTATAATTACCTCTAAATACGTCTATTCAGTCACGAAAATTATTGATTTTTTTAAAAATCAATTTGTACTTTTTTTCTACGTAAAGCAATGAACATTAAGCTTTAGTACCTTTTTGAAACAACGTTTCGGAAAAAAAATTGGGGAACAAGTATCGATTGTTTATTTTAAAAATAATAATTAAGAGAAATAAATTTTAACCCGAAAAAGTGAAGACGAAAATGATTTCATTTATTAAACTTTTAAATTTCAATCGATCCCAACGAGCTTAACTATTTTTGTTTTCGAATTGAAAAAAAAAAAACCCCCGGTGTTCATAATTTGCAATTTTTTTTTTTTAATAAATTTGTTCTTTCTTTTTTACGTGAATTGATGACGCTTGAGTACTTACGAAAACAACATTTTGGAAAAAAAAATGGGGAAACAATTATCGATTGTTTGAATTAAAAATAGTAATTAAGAGAAATAAATTTAAACCCGAAAAAGTGAAGATAAAAATGATTTCATTTATTAAACTTTTAAATTTCAATCGATCCCAACGAGCTTTATTTAAAAAAAAAAAAAAAAAACCCCCCGGTGCTCATAACTTGGAACATTTTTTTATTTGAAATTTTTTTTTATTGAGACCAAAGAATGAGCAGAATTCGGCAATTGGCGCCTCGTCTACGGGAGAGAGACTAACGTTTGTGAAACACCGACGTTTTCGTATATACACGGCCTCCCGACGGAGATTGCGGCGCGGGAGGACTCGATGTTTTACAAATAGAATTGAGAGAGAGAGCGAGAGAGAGAGAGAGAGAGAGAGAGATCTGGTTGAGGTTAGGGTGGCTCATGTCCAATTTTGGCCCGCCGAGCTTTAACGCTGCCGGTATTAAGTTTCAGGCAATATTCCCCTCTCACCCTGTACGCGAGGCTCGGCCACTCGGGAGGGAAAAAAAATCAACATTTTTAGCGACCGCTAAAAATTCTCTCGAGCTTTATTATCGCTGTCCACCGTGAATTTCGCTTACGCGCACGTGTGCATATTTATGATCTTTTTTTTTTATCTTTTTTTTTTGTATACATAGATGTTTAGCTAAGGAACTAGTAAAAAAAAATCATCAATCAAACCTGAGCTTCTTTTCCGCGTCTAGACAATTTTTCGAGAATTCACATTCCGTAAAATCTTTTTTTAGATACGGATGAAAAAAAATGACCTTGCTGCCATTTTTTCCCCCATTTAACTTGGATCTTAATAAGAATTTGCCCCGAATTATACATTTTTTTGCAAAATTTTCATCCTCTTTTCAATTCTCGTAAGAATTTTGAGAAAAAAAAATATATATCTTTGCTTTAAAAAAAAAACCAACTTCACGAGTCTCATTGATTTTTGCTGTGAAAAAAAAGATCGATTTTATTACGAGACATTCGACGAAAAAAATGATATCGCCTGAGTAAAATGAATTTTTATGAATTCTCAAAAATTTGATCAGACTTATCTTGACTCGAAAAAACAAAACGAATTTTCCCCTCGATCATCGATCATAAAAAATGTGTACTCGTGATTAAAATTTTCATCGATTTCTATTGATTTTTATATTTAAAAAAAAAAAAATCCATTGAAGTAATTAACGATGTTCCAATAATAATAATCACTTAATAATGAGAAAAAATCCACCAGAATTATAACAAAGCCCGTAGAAATTGAGAAATATAATTTTAATTGACTAAAATTGATCAACGATAGTTTACCCATCTTATCGTATAATAAGAGCTCCCGTTAAAGATTTGGGGGGAAAAAAACTCGGTTCACATCAACGACGAAACGAATAGTTACGAAGATGCAGATACAGCGATAGAGAGGAGAGGCCGAAGCGAGAATCAGGACACTAGATATATATAGCGAGAGGGATCGGGGTCGTTACTAAAATATACGCCAAGATTCTCATCGTGTCTTAAATCTCGATTCCACAATATTCCATCTCCGTTTGTCCCTGTAAAACAGGGAATTAAAAAAAAAATCATCGTTTCGCGAAGTATATAAAATTAGGACGAAAAAGCTTGCCCCTGTAGACGAATATATTTATTTTATTTTATTTTTACTGAGGAAAAGCCGCCGTCACATTATATGTGCAATGTAATATATTTATAAATCCGACAGGAAATAGAGCGTGAACATACCGTGTCAACTTGCGTGCAATCGCGCGGTGGGTCAGCAAATTTTGTGCCATTGAGATATATTTTGCTCGTCGTTCTCCTTGACGTTCGAGTCTTTTGACGGAAGAGAAAAAATGTTAAAAAAAAAAAAAAAGAATAGGAAAGGAAATAAAACGTGCAATAACATTTGGCTGTGCTGCCATTTTGAAATCGAAAGTTCTTACAATGATTTCCATGTCTGCAACCTCGAAAACAATCCCATACCAATTTTCGTTGAAATCGGATAATTTTTTCGTTGTTTTTTTTCTTCTTTCGTCAGTCACATTTTGACTACCGCGATCTTGAATCGCAAATTTTTTTTACTTTAAATTCAAAATCGGTGCCCTAAAAAAATCGTAGAGTAAAAATTTTGGAGTAAAAATTTTCCCATCGAATGTGAAATCGGAGATCTCAAAAATCCTCATGTACGAATTTTCATAAAAATTGAATCATTCGTTCCTTTTTCTGGTCAGCCAATATTGACTCTGCCATCTTGGATTTTGCCGTTTTTAGCTACAAATTCAAAATCAGTGACCTCAAAAATCTTCAGTCACCGATTTTCATCAAAATCTGGTCCTTTTATTGGTTCTTAGTCAGTCATATTAACCCCGCCATCTTGTATTTGAAAATTTTGGCATTAAATTCGAAAAACAGCAATGCCAAAACCTCCGCAGGCATCAAAATTCGATCATTAGCGTTTTTTATTCCGTCATACGCGATCCGCTATCTGGAATTTTGAACTTTTTTTGTTTACTTCAAATTCCAATTTTTTTATATTTTTTTAGGATTTAATAATCTTTTAGGATTTTAGTAATCTTTAAATCATCATTTTAATAATCTTTAAATCATCAAAAATTCGTTCATCCTCTTGAATCTCAAAATTTCATCGAAAAATTCGTTTATCTTGAATCTCAAAATTGTCTTCAACTTCGAAATCTGGGACCTTAAAAATCAGTACGGTACGAATTTCCATCTGGATCCGATTCTTTTTTTTGTTCTTTAACTGACCAAACGAAGTCCGCCATTTTGAAATACGAAGTTTTGGCTTTAGATTAGAAACCGGCGTACTTAAAAATCCCCAGTTAGAAATATCATCGTTCAAAGTGTTTTTTTTTCTTCCGTAGGCCATGTTGACTGCTCCATCTTGGATCTCAAAATATTGTCACTAAAAGGGAAAATCCCTCAAAAATATTCGATTCTAACAATCGTCATGAAAATCGAATGGAACAAAAGAAATCAAAAAAATAATTTAAAAAAAAAGCAATATTTATTTTGATTTTCTTTGTTGTTGTTTTTTTTTTAGACCTTCACAGCATGGTGCAATTCGCACCTTCGAAAGGCGGGCACCGCGATCGATTCGATCGAGGACGATTTCAGGAATGGCCTGAAACTTATGCTCCTACTCGAGGTGATATCCGGCGAGACTCTGCCAAGACCCGATCGTGGCAAGATGCGCTTTCACAAGATTGCCAATGTAAACAAAGCGTTGGATTACATAGCGAGCAAGGGCGTGAAACTGGTGTCCATCGGTGCCGAAGGTTGGTTATTATTGAAAATACATTAAAAATTAAAAATGAAAATGTATCATTTTCATTTTTGTCTGGGAAAACGATTTTTTTTTTTTCGTAATTTTCCAAAAAATATATATATATATTCACTGCAAAAAATTGTAAATTGACACAATTTTTTTTTTTTTTCGTTCCGTGTTTACGAGTCAATTTTGAGATTTTCGAAGAAAACAAAATTTAACTCGATTTTTGTTAGGAATTTAAAAAAAAATCGTTTTTTTCGAATTTTCCGTACGTTTTTGTCGTTACTAAGGTAAATGGCCCAGATAGTGAACGTGTCCCAGTTGTTGAACAATCCGGTATATATTTAATGATAGTTTACATTTTATTTAATCGGATCGTTGATTCAATACTCGCAAATAAAGGTTCAGTTTTCAACTTTCCGACTAGAAAAATTTTATAGTAGTTACTATTTTCGATATATTATGAATTTAGCTTTGAAAATCGACACTTTCATCCATTCCGTCATTAATCGGGACGAAGAATTTAGGACGTGTCCGAGTTGTTGATCGCTGTTCCGTAATCTAAAAAGTTTTAAGTTTTCTCCAATCCCCTTAGAAATTCAGCGCAATGTATTGAATTTTTTTTTCATTTATTCATCAAACAAAATGTAAATGGAACCGAATAAATGTTAAATAAAAGTATAATAACAATTTTTTTCCGATTGATTCCCGGCTGTTCATTAACTGGGACTCTGTCGCGTCATTATCTGGGCCAGCAAGTCGGTGGGTTGTCAGTAACTGGGACATCAAACACGTATTTTTAATTTGCTCATTTGCCCTGATTTTTCAACGTTTTTGGAAACAAATTCAACATTATTACATTCAGCATTAACGAAATTGTTGCTATGAAACCAAAGTTTATGGATATCGTACTCGGATATAATTAAAAAATGTAAAAAAAAAAAACGTGGATCCTCGGTTAAATGTTCACTAACTGGGACATCAACTTTCCGGCTAGAAAAAGTTCAGAGTAGTTACTATTTTCGATATATTATGAATTTAGCTTTGAAAATCGACACTTTCATCCATTCCGTCATTAATCGGGACGAAGAATTTAGGACGTGTCCGAGTTGTTGATCGCTGTTCCGTAATCTAAAAAGTTTTCAGTTTACTCCAATCCCCTTAGAAATTCAGCGCAATGTATTGATTTTTTTTTTCATTTATTCATCAAACAAAATGTAAATGGAACCGAATAAATGTGAAATAAAAGTATAATAACAATTTTTTTCCGATTGATTCCCGGCTGTTCATTAACTGGGACTCTGTCGCGTCATTATCTGGGCCAGCAAGTCGGTGGGTTGTCAGTAACTGGGACATCAACCACGTATTTTTAATTTGCTCATTTGCCCTGATTTTTCAACGTTTTTGGAAACAAATTCAACATTCAGCATTAACGAAATTGTTGATATGAAACCAAAGTTTTTGTATATCGTACTCGGATATGATTGAAAAATGTAAAAAAAAAACGTGGATCCTCGGTTAAATGTTCACTAACTGGGACATTCGCCTGATTGTTTATTAATTAGTTTTTTTTTTTTTTTCTTAAATCTTCATAACAGAAATCGTCGATGGCAATCTCAAGATGACCCTCGGCATGATCTGGACGATAATTCTACGTTTCGCGATTCAGGACATCTCGGTGGAGGAAATGACGGCCAAGGAGGGTCTCCTGCTGTGGTGTCAGAGAAAAACGGCGCCTTACAAGAACGTCAATGTTCAAAATTTTCATCTCTCGTTCAAGGACGGTCTGGCGTTTTGCGCTCTCATTCATCGTCATCGTCCCGATCTCATAGATTACAACAAGCTGAGCAAGGACAATCCGCTCGAGAATCTCAATACGGCTTTCGACGTTGCCGAGAAGTATCTCGACATTCCACGAATGTTGGATCCCGACGGTGAGATTTTTTTTCATTTTTCTCTCCATCAAAAAACAAAAACAAAAAACTTACGAAAAGAAAAAATTATTTTTTCAAAGTGAGAAGGAAAAAAAACAAATTTACGCGATTATGTAGTTTTGATTTTCTCTCTTTCTCTCTCTCTCTCATCTGGAAGCCTTTGGCATTCGCGTAATTTTTTTTTAGCTTCGTTATTCGAAGATTAAAAAAAAATAATAATAATAATAACGATCGATGGAAATTAAAACTTTGTGCGAATATGAATGTTCACGAAAAAATGTGACGATCCGATGTATAGATTTGATCAACACTCCCAAGCCGGACGAAAGAGCGATCATGACCTATGTGTCCTGCTACTACCACGCTTTCCAGGGTGCTCAGCAGGTCAGCGCAAAAAAAAAAAACGAACAAAAAAAAAACGAGCCCCGTCGTTTATTCATTTGTCAAAATATTTTTCCCTTTCCTCCCTCTTTGTTATTCGCCTTAAAACATAAAAAAAAAAAGATTGATATTTGCGCTTGAACCTAACAGCACTCTGATTGGCCCCGAAAAGTTAACCCGAGATTGAGAAAAATCGAATTTTTCGATTGCAAAGAAAACTCGAGCGAAAATAAATTTTTGCATGTTTTTTTTTTTTTTGTTTTTTTTTTAACTCCATAAATATTACCGGTTGTGTATTTTTTTTATTAATTAACGCGTTGACGATTAAAATTGACAAATTTGCCCGGAGGGATTTTCAGCGAGTCCTTCAAACATTTTTTTTTTTTTTAATATATTAACGAGCGATAAACGAAAAAGTTGAGACGCACGATCGATGGAATTTCCAAAAATTCGTGTGTGGAAATTTATCCTCTTTTCCGGGGCACCATTTTCCCGAAAGATGCGTTTGTATGAATATTTATTTATTTTTTTTTTTTCGCAATATAACAACGCAAAAGTCTTTCGCGGTATCGTTACTGGGAGATCCAAGAAGGTACGGAAATTATGATCGTCGAATTAAACCGGAAATTGTATTTTCATACGAAGGTGAAATAAATTAACGAGAAAGCCCGAAACGACCGGAATATTTATCACAATACAAGATTGAGCCCTCTTCCCTCTTTAAAATCGAAAAAAAGCTGAAGCTCCCATCGGATTTACGAAATCCAAACTTGAGAGAGCGGCGAACCCGACGATGATCCAGGACAGAGTATAGATACGAAAATTTTCGATGACGACGTATATCGATTTTCTTAATTTACTTTTTTCGAATTTCTTAACAAAATAAAAACATGATTTTTTTTTTTACTTTTCGTTCTAACAAAGCATGGTTTGTGAGCCTCGACCGACTGTTACTTTTTTTTTTAGACATGCGAAACACGGCTTTGCCGGACGAGAGGGCGGTGATGACCTACGTCTCCTCGTACTACCATTGTTTCAGTGGTGCACAAAAGGTGTGTGTGCGTGTGTGTATGCTACAATAACAAATGAAACTCATCAAATTTTTCTTGGTTTTTACCAAAAAAATAAGAAAAAAAAAAAAAACTAATAGGGTAGACGTATCGGTTGTGGCCCACTTTAAGCATTTACGAACAATGTTCACATTATTGCAAATTCAGAACTGAAAAAGTGATCTAAAAGGTATACAGAATCGAATTTTTATCATTTAAAACTTTTTCTGATCATGACAAATAAGAAAATAGAAAATTATCTGCTAGCTGTCATTTTCACCCATTTGTGGCCACAATTGTACTACTTTTGGTCATTTGAAGTACCAATTGTGGCCACCAAGCTTTGAATTGGGATACGGATGCGCTGTACAAACGAAAATTTGAGTATTAGACAGCCAGTGACGGCAGATTCAAGTTAAAAATAGTTATTTATATAGTTGGTTATAAGCTGGCCACAAATCTACAACAATCGCATTTTGATTGTACCATTTTCAGCTACCGCGTATTTTTCAGATATTTTCAGCTAATATATCAATTTTTTGTGATTGTAACACGAAAAATGAGCTTTAACTGATAAAATATCAATTTTTGATGGGACGAAATTGACTTTGGATATTGACACATTTCGTCATACTTTCGTTGAAATAAATTAGCAGATATTCGATAAAGCAATCGATAGCGATGCGGAAACATCTCGAATATCAAAAACTTGAAAAAATTCGAGGTAAATGCGGAGTGGCCACAAACGGCACAGTGGCCACGACTGAATACGTCTATCCTGAAATTTGGCTGGCACGTTGCATGAGCGAATACAATTATATAGCTGAAAGAACAAAAACAAAAAAAGTTTCGTCAAATCTGAATGAGTGAAATGGTAATTTTGAATTTTACCGAGCAGGCCGAGACCGCGGCTAACAGAATCTGCAAGGTACTGAAGGTAAATCAGGAGAACGAGAGGCTGATGGAGGAATACGAGCGTTTGGCCTCCGATCTCCTCGAATGGATAAGACGAACGATGCCATGGCTTGCGAGTCGTCAGACCGACAATTCGCTTGCCGGTTGTCAAAAGAAACTCGAGGAATACAGAACTTATCGTCGCAAGCACAAGCCACCGCGCGTCGAACAAAAGGCCAAACTCGAGACCAACTTCAATACCCTCCAGACGAAGCTGAGGCTGAACAATCGACCAGCTTACATGCCTACCGAGGGTAAAATGGTGTCGGACATCAACAAAGCCTGGAAGGGTGAGTGATAATTGATTTAACGGCGCAAACGAGAATTTTTTCGTTGTTGCTTTTGTTTTTATGCCTTGGAAAAGAAAAAATATATATATATATATATATATATATTTCTTTTATATATATTTATATATAATATATATTAATATATATGTGTGTATATATATATATATTTATATTTATATATATGTATATATATATAATATATATTTTTTTATTATATATATATATATATGTTAATATGACAATCTCGGCTGCGAAAAGGCCTGGAACTCGGTGAAAAATCGTTCGAGGAATGGCTACTTTCCGAAATGATGCGCCTGGAGCGTCTCGAGCATTTGGCTCAGAAGTTCAAGCACAAGGCGGATGCCCACGAGGACTGGACCGGTGGCAAGGAGGAGATGCTAACGTCCCAGCACTTCCGTCAGTGCAAGCTCAACGAGCTCAAGGCATTGAAGAAAAAGCACGAGGCGTTCGAGTCCGATCTCGCTGCTCATCAGGATCGCGTCGAACAGATCGCCGCTATTGCTCAGGAGCTCAAGTACAGTGCTTTTATTTTCTTCCAAAATCAATCAATGTTGCCTTGTTCTTATTTCATATTCAGAAATTTCTTTTAAAAACGCCTATTGAGTCTTCAAATCGTCTATTTATCGGTCTTATCCCCCCCCCCCCCTTAATGCGTGTAAATTTTCAGCTAAAAATATTGAAAATTCCGGATATTCCCCTCTTATACCCGGGAAAACGCTTGCTTCGGCTTTCGGAACAAAATTTTGCCAAAAAAAAAGACACAAACGAATTTTTTTGACCCAACAAAGGGCTCCCTCGAAGCTCGTTCTCGTATCTAATCAAGCTTCCTGCAACCTTACAGCCAAAATAATCACTCCCTTTTGACGTAAAATTTGCCACACGGGGACTAATTATCATTTCCACTGTTACGATTATTAAAAAAATTTTTTTTTTTTTTTCATAATACAAGATTTTCTTTCTTAATTTGTAGTACATTGGAGTACCACGACAGCGCATCGGTCAACGCGAGATGCCAGCGTATCTGTGATCAGTGGGATCGTTTGGGCACGCTTACTCAGCGCAGGCGTCAGGCTCTCGACGAGGCCGAGCGAATTCTCGAAAAGATCGACGTACTGCACTTGGAGTTTGCGAAACGTGCCGCCGTAAGTTGTTTTTTTTTTTTTCGTCCCGCAAAGGTCCTCGTACGCTGTTCCGCGCGGCGATGCTCAACGCTGCGAATCCTTACGAAGCGCGCTGGGAAGTTTTTGGATTATGCGGACTCTACAGCAATATATATGTCGCATTCCACGTCAACTCAGCCACTCCGTTTTTCTTATTGTCTCGAAAAAATTATTCAGTATGGGCATTTCAAAGGACAATATATCCATGACATTTTATCAAAATTTCATCCCCCCACTATTGTTGGTTCTCGAGATAATGATTAATAAAGTCTCAATTTTGTAAAAATCATAACTTCGTAACTACTGATCGGATTTAAACGATTAAAAAAAGAATCTTTTTTATTTTTTTTGCTCTTTTCGAAAAAAATTATGTCATCATCGGATAAAAGCTCATTAGACATTTTTCGGAGTAAATTAACAAAAAACAATTTTTCCCTCGTCACTGATGCCTTGTTCCATTTTGAAAAAATCCTGCAGAGTTGTGTATTGCCTCCCTCTATCAGAAAAAAAATACTGAGTAGAATTCCGATTGGCCCTTTCGTGGAAAAAAAAAAAATCAAAAAATTTCCCCGAAAACTGTCTCATGAACTTTTCTCCAATGACGGCATATTTTTTTTCAAAAAGGGCGAAAAAAATAAAAAAGATTCTTTTTTTAGTCGTTAAAATCCGATCAGCCGTTACGAAGTTATGATTTTCACAAAATTGAGAATTTATTAATCATTATCTCGAGAACCAACAATAGTGGGGGGACGAAATTTTGATAAAATTTCATGGATATATTGTACTTTGAAATGCCCATACTGAATAATTTTTTCGAGACAATAAAAAAAACGGGGTGGCTGAGTTGACGTGGAATGTCCCATATATATATATATATATGGGGCATTCCAGGTCAATTCGACTAGGGTCTGACTCTCATCCTCTCCAATTTGAGTTTAACCGACCGGAGGCGTTCTGTCAGCTTAAAATAACATCTCTAAATTTTTTTCAAATTTTTACCAATCCCCCTGACCCCCCCAGAGCTAATTAATTAATGATATTTTCGAAAAGAGCGACATTTTTGAAAATTATGAAAAAAATTACATAAATTTTGTAGCCAAAACCAAGAATATCCCAACCAAAATGAAGATGGGCCGACAAAACGGGAATTTTATATCAATTTTTTTTGTAATTTCCATCAGAATTTAATATTTTCTCCAAAACGCAACAAGCATCGGGAAAGTAATTGAAATTTAGGGAAAGATTTTGGAATAGCTTGGTTTCTTCGTGGAGAAAGCCGATTTTCGTAGATACTTTATTTTTTGAGAGATCAATGAAAACGTGCTCAGGAGTACTCTAAAACATCTAAAAACCTTTATGTGTATTCAAGTGTGCACACAAAGTCGAATTACCACCAACGTTACTTGACAGTGAATTTGGCTAGAATCGTAAAAGGAATTGAATATTCTAAATATTTGCTTTTTTGCCGGTTTATAAAACCATAGTTGTCATTGGTTGGCTGGTTTTTTTTTCTTTCTGGTTGGCTCTGTTCGAAGAAATTTCGACATTCAATTATTCCGTTCAACTATTAAATTCTTTTTACGATTCTAGCCAAATTCATCATCAAGTAACCTTGGTGGTAATTCGACTTGTGTGCGCACTTGAATACGCACAGAAGTTTTTAGATGTTTTAGAATACTTCTGAACACGTTTTCATTAATCTCTCAAAAAATTAACTTTCTACGATAATCGGCTTCCTCCACGAAGAAACCAAGCTATTCCAAAATCTTTTCCTAAATTTCAATTACTTTCCCGATGCTTGTTGCGTTTTGGAGAAAATATTAAATACTGATGAAAATTAAAAAAAAAAAAAATTGATAAAAAATTCCCGTTTTGTCGGCCCATCTTCATTTTGGTTGGAATATTCTTGGTTTTGGCTACAAAATTCATGTAATTTTTTTCATAATTTTCAAAAATGTCGCAATCACTCTTTTCGAAAATATCATTAATTAATTAGCTCTGGGAGGATCACAGGGGGATTGGTAAAAATCTGAAAAAAATTTGGAGATGTTATTTTAGGCTGACAGAACGACTCCGAATCGGTTAAGACTCAAATTAGAGAGGGTGGGGGTCAGACCCTAGTCGAATTGAATGCCCCATATATATATATATATATATATTAGGGTGGCTAAAAAAAATCGATATTTTTTTTCCCCTTGATAATAGTTCGCGGTTCGGCGTTTCGACTTTGTAAATTCGTCAAGGGGAAAAAAATTGTTGTGCCTAACGCGACTGGATGGCTCGGTATGAATTTTCGAGAATGAGGGAGCATCGCGAGACTGACATGACGAGACGTAAAAAAAAAAAAAATTCAAAATTGTTACGGCGGATCAGCGAATAAAATTCAATAATTACGGTGTAATATATAATAGAGCACCGATGATCAATGAGTTGGAAAAATTTGTAAAAGTTTCGGGAATAGGCGGTAATTTTTGGCTAAATTATGTAAAAACAGCCTGATCCGTTGCTCAAAATATTTTCCTCTTTCCAACATCCATCACCAGCCGTTCAACAATTGGTTGGATGGCACGCGGGAGGATCTAGTCGATATGTTCATCGTTCACACGATGGAGGAGATTCAGGGTCTGATGGATGCCCACGCGGCTTTCAAGGCTACGCTCGGCGAGGCCGACAAGGAGTACAACTCGATCGTCGGTCTTGTACGCGAAGTCGAGTCCATCGTCAAGCAGTTCCAGATTCCCGGAGGTCTTGAGAATCCGTACACCACGCTCACGGCTCTGGTAAATAACAACGTCAAAATCTGTTCTCGATCGATTCGTGGCTCTGCGCGTTAACGGACAATTAACGTGAAAAATATTTAAAAAAATTAATGGCAAACGATAATCAAAGATATCATCGTGTATAATATGTGATTCAACGAAATGCAGGATCTCACCAAGAAATGGAGCGATGTGAGGCAATTGATTCCTCAGCGGGACGGAACTCTTGCGGCGGAACTTCGCAAACAGCAGAGTATCCTTTTTTTTCTTTGTTTGTTTTTCCTGCCCCTCTACGAGCTCGCGATATCTTGATTATTTCGCATCCTCCGGATGGAGTTTCTCCTCGAGGAATTGCGAGAGTCAAATATCGACTTCCGTTAGCCCTCGAGTGTTGCTTTTTCATGGTTGTTGCGCATATGGAAAATCGGGAAAATTCAGGGGAATTTATTTCCTCGTGGAAAAAATCAGGGAAAAGTCAGGGAATTTAGAAAATTCTCTGGAATTTTTCCAGAATTTGTTCTTTTTGTCAGAATTACGAAAAATGAAACCAACTTAAAAAAAAAAAAACTGAAAAGTATGAAAATAAATATTTTTTTATATTTTTAATATTTATATTATTCTTTATTATATACGACAAAAGTTACGTCAGTGCCAAACAATGAAAATTTCAAACGATGTTGAAATTTGCATCGTTCGAATGCAACGAAAATAGATTTTTTTAAAAATAAAATCAAAATAATTTCCCGTACCGTCAACGCTTTACTGTCATATTTAGGCCCCAGGTCGCGAAAAAAAAAAAAAAAACGAAAAAAAAGGTTTAAACGATTTTCGACTTCAAGACAATACTGGCAATGGTTAATTTTTTTAAAACCTATTTTCGTTGCATTCCAACGATGCAAATTTCAACGTCATAATTTAAAAAACTAAAAACTAATTTACTCCGAAGCTCTAAAGCTACACTTCTGCATTCGATTTTTCGATACAAAACTACACAATTATTATCGTAGATAAGTGTTTGTATTTATTTTTCATTTAATGGCAGCGACATAAAAATTTCCTTTTATAAAAAAGAACAGGTTCGTTATTTGCTTTTAATGTATTTATTTTTTACTTTACAGTCCTTGAATTATTTTTTGTATTTCAGTTTTTTTTTTTTTAATTTTTAATTTTATTATTTAACATTTTCATGTATTTGAACTTGAAAAAAATTATGTTATCTAGTACAGTATTTATTTTCCAATATCGGGATCGAATTGAGAATTTCCTCTATTTTTTTTTTGCACAAAAATGATTCATTGCTATTTTTATGTATAAAATCCGTCCCGTATAGTTTGTGAACATGCTCGTGTTTCTATACACGCGTTCTTTATTTGATCCTAATCTCCCTGGAATATTTGCAAAACTTGTATGAAAAACCTGAAAAAGTCAGGGAATTTCTGAGTCAATAATGCGCAACAACCATGCTTTTGAAGCATGAGATACATTTATTTTTATTTTTATTTTTATTTTTATTTTTTTACATATTAACGATCGAATCGTAGATATATGACTCGATGCGAAAGATCTTGCCGCAAAATTTTCCTCAGCTCGTACGGTTCAAAGACAACGAGCTGCTGCGACGACAATTCGCTGAGAAGGCCAACGCCGTTGGGCCCTGGATCGAGCGTCAATTGGACGCGGTTACCGCCATCGGTCTCGGGCTTCAGGGAACCCTTGAGGATCAGTTGCATCGACTCAAGGAGTACGAGCAAGCGGTTTATCAGTACAAGGCTCATCTCGAGGAATTGGAGAAGATTCATCAGGCGGTGCAGGAAGGTATGATATTTGAGAATCGTTACACGCAGTACACGATGGAGACGCTGCGCGTCGGTTGGGAGCAGCTATTGACGTCGATCAATCGTAATATCAACGAGGTCGAGAATCAAATTCTCACCCGGGATTCCAAGGTATTGTTTTTCTTTTTGTTTGTTTGTTTGTTTGTTTGTTCGTCGTTTCGTCGAAAAAGAAAAGAAAATCACAAAATCCTTCGACCTGTTTCGCTGATCGTGAAAAAAAAAAAAAAAAATTCTTTGCTTACACTTGTTAGGGTATAACGCAGGAGCAACTAAACGAGTTCCGCAGCAGTTTCAATCACTTCGACAAGAATCGAACGGGCCGTTTGGCACCCGACGAGTTCAAGTCTTGCCTCGTCTCATTGGGATACTCGATCGGCAAGGACAGACAGGGTGACATTGACTTCCAGCGTATTCTCGCTATCGTCGATCCCAACAGCTCGGGATACGTTCACTTTGACGCTTTCCTCGACTTTATGACCCGCGAATCAACCGACACCGACACAGCCGAACAGGTCATCGATAGCTTCCGCATTCTTGCCGGCGATAAGGTACATCGTTGAATTTTTCCTCTTCATTTTTTTTTTCCCCTCATACATCTTCTTGCATCGGATCGATAGATCGATTTCTGAATTTGTAATTGTATTTCGCGCCTCTTTGAGAACTTCACTTCCGTAATCAATAATTATTACTATTAAAGAGAAATCGTGGTTATTCGTGGTAAAAACCATACGAAGAGTTACTATTGCTCTCTAATAGTAGTGACTATTGAAATTCAATAGTGACTTCGTAGTACAAACTGTATCGATAGTTACTACTGCCTCCGACTAGTAATGACTATTGAAATTCAATGGTGGCTATTCGCATTAAAAACTATACGAATAGTTGCTATATTGCTCTCTACTAGTAATAACTATCGAGATACAATAGTGGCGTTCGTGTCAAACAAAACTGTCCGAATAATTATCATTGCTCTCCAACAGTAATTACTATTGAAATTCAATAATACCGATTCGTAGGGGTAAAAAAATATCACTAGTCACTATGAAATTTCAATAATCGTTACTATTGGAGAGAAATCGTGGTTAATCGTGGTAAATACCATACGAAGAGTTACTATTGCTCTCTAATAGTAGTGACTATTGAAATTCAATAGTGACTTCGTAGTACAAACTGTATCGATAGTTACTACTGCCTCCGACTAGTAATAACTATTGAAATTCAATGGTGGCTATTCGTAGTAAAAAAAACTGTACGAATAGTTGCTATTGCTCTCCACTAGTAATAACTATCAAGATACAATAGGTGGCTGTTCGCATTACAAAATTATATGAATAATTATCATTGCTCTCTAACAGTAATTAATATTGAAATTCAATAATACCGATTCGTAGGGGTAAAAAAATATCACTAGTCACTATTAAATTTCAATAATTGTTACTATTGAAGAGAAATCGTGGTTATTCGTGGTAAAAACCGTACGAAGAGTTACTATATGCTCTCTAATAGTAGTAACTATTGAAATTCAATAGTGACTTCGTCGTACAAACTATATCGATAGTTACTACTGCCACCGACTAGTAATAACTACTGAAATTCAATGGTGGCTATTCGTATTAAAACCTATACGAATAGTTGCTATATTGCTCTCTACTAGTAATAACTACCGAGATACAATAGTGGCGTTCGTGTCAAACAAAACTGTATGAATAATTATCATTGCTCTCCAACAGTAATTACTATTGAAATTCAATAATACCGATTCGTAGGGGTAAAAAGTATCAATAGTCACTATTAAATTTCAATAATTGTTACTATTAGAGAGAAATCGTGGTTATTCGTGGTAAAAACCATACGAAGAGTTACTATTTCTCTCTAATAGTAATGACTATTGAAATTCAATAGTGACTTCGTCGTACAAACTATATCGATAGTTACTACTGCCTCCGACTAATAATAAGTATTGAAATTCAATGGTGGCTATTCGTAGTAAAAAAAACTGTATGGATAATTATCATTGCTCTCCAACAGTAATTACTATTTAAATTCAATAATACCGATTCGTAGGGGTAAAAAAATATCACTAGTCACTATTAAATTTCAATAATTATTACTATTAGAGAGAAATCGTGGTTATTCGTGGTAAAAACCATACGAAGAGTTACTATTGCTCTCTAATAGTAGTGACTATTGAAATTAAATAGTGACTTCGTAGTACAAACTATATCGATAGTTACTCTGCCCTCGACTAGTAATAACTATTGAAATTCAATGGTGGCTATTCGTAGTAAAAAAAACTGTACGAATAGTTGCTATTGCTCTCCACTAGTAATAACTGTCAAGATACAATAGGTGGCTGTTCGCATTAAAAAATTATATGAATAATTATCATTGATCTCTAATGGTAATAACTATTTAATTTCAATAATTATTACTATCGGAGAGCAATCGTGGCTATTCGTGGTAAAAACCATACGAATAGTTACTATTACTCTCTAATAGTACAAATCATTGGCATTCAATAGTTGCTACTTTTCGTTACTTTATAACAGCAGTAACGACTGAAATTCTATGATAACTATTCTTGGTAAAAACTACGTATGAATGGGTACTGTTATTCTCTAATAGTAAAAAGCGTCGAAATGCTCATTGAAAATTCCTGAATCATTTGAAAATCATTATTCCTCTCGCATAAAACGTTCTTCTTTTCAACTCTCTAATTCGCCTTTCGTTTCTTCACTCAACAGCCGTTCATCCTAGCGGACGAGCTCAGGAGAGAATTGCCGCCCGATCAAGCCGAGTACTGTATCCAACGAATGCCACCGTACAAGGGACAGAACGCCCAGCCCGGTGCTCTCGACTATCGCTCCTTCTCGACGGCTCTCTACGGCGAATCCGATCTGTAAAAAAAAAAAAACGAAAAAAAAATACCTCCTCCGCATTCTTCGCGGTTTCGCGTCGAACAGATGGGCAACATATACGTACAATATCTTTCTCTTTATCCCCGATAATCGACGCCCAAGAATACGCACACTTTACGAAGAAGAGAGAGAGAGAGAGAGAGAGAGAGAGAACAAATGGGGGGAATTGAGAGAAGAAAATGATACGATAAGCGTTCAAAACAAAACAAAAAAATCCCACAAAACAATTAATAATCACGTTTGTCTTCTCCCAGGATAAACGAGCCTACTAATATCCGAAATTAATGTTACACGAGCTTGTACACAAGCGACAGTGATTTTTTTTTTTTTTTTTTTAATTTCTCGAGTTTTGTCGATATGGGAATGTGATTGTCGAAGTTTTTATACCAATTTCGAGTATCTTCGACTAGGCCCAACGAATTTTCTCGACTCGACATAAACGCGTTTAAAAAAAAAAAAAAAAAAAAAAAAAAAAAAAAAAAAAAAAAATTCGAAACACCTCGCACACAGAGACATATGAAATTTTCCGTCGAACGGAAAAAAAAACTCTACGGAACGCAAAGATTCGTAAAAACGGCCTTTGGCGACTTATGTGCCAAAAAAAAAAAAATCAATTCACGATAATTATCAAAGAAATTTGCCATATCTCGAGCTGTCCGGAACAACAGCGAAAATTAAACGATTTGCCCCTCACACGTGTGAAATCATTGAAAATCAATGGAATATGCGAAGAGGGGCAAAAAAAAATCGAAATCGTTCCAACAAAAACAAACGAAAAAATTGTCTAGGTTTTTTTTTTTTTTTTTTTTTTTTGGTCTCTGCGAAATACAGTTTGAAAAACTCTCGATTACGCCCTGCGTCGCGATAAAGTTGACGATTCAGCGGGACGAAAGAAAAAGCAATCGACGAAATGCAAATCGATTTAAAAATTAAGAAAAAAAAAAAAAAAGAACGTGAAACTGCGATGAGAAAACTTGAGAATTCAGTGAATCGTATGCGCTCGAAGTAAAATCGAAAAATGAGAAACGGGATAAACGCGAACGAGCGAATAAAAAAAAAATGCCTATTTTTCTACGAATAGCGACTGTCGACGAATCGCATAACATTCTCGAACGAGAATTGAAAAAAAAAAAAACAAAAAAACAAAAACAAAACGAGCCGCAACTGTATTTTGTAAATTCTATTATCGAATTTAATCTCGCGGCTGCAAAAAAAAAAAAAAAAAAAACGCCTAAACGAAGCAAATTATTTATTTATTTGATTTATTTATTATCGTAACGATATATTATGATAAAATGATGAAAAAGTGGTGGAGAGGAAGAGAGAGAGAGAAAAAAAAAAAAATACACGAAACATCACAGCGAGACGCAGAGACCGTCGTCACCTTTTTTGTTTCTTCAAAGTATTTATTTTTATATAAATATTTTTCGAAACTTTACGGACCATCCTGTAACTTTTAAGGTTCATTTATTGCGATTATCCATCGAGATTACAGTAACGGGCGGTTTTTTTTTCTCTTCGTAAAAAAAAAAAAAAAAAAAACAGTCAAAATGCCCGAATTTTACATTGGTCTAAACGTATCGATGTGTCGATTTTACGACTTTGATAGACGCGATTTAATTTTATTTTCGCGTTTCGACGTATGCTATGAATTATATTATTATTATTATATTATTATTATTATTATTATTATATTATTATTATTATTATTATTGATAGTCAAGTCAGTCATACGCAGGAAAATCATTGTGGAAAAAAAACCCTTTGCGATCGTTCGAGAGGAATCGAGAGAGAGCGAGAGATATCATAAGTTTTGTTTGGCTTGAGGCTTGAAATGCTTTTTTTTTCTTCCAGACTCCATTTTCAACAAACGAAAAAACGTCCTTTTCGGATCTCCGCTTTGTTCTGCACTCATCCTTTTAAATTTCTCGTCTCTGATACGAATAACGGGGGAAAAAAAAAGTAAACAGAAAAAAAAGTGCTCACATACGCGCCTACACAAAAAATTACCATCATTCTCTTAATTTTAATTAATCATTGTAATTGTAAGTTAATGAAAAAAAAAGGGAAAAAAAAAAATAATAATCAGCCATCCATCTCCCATGCCCTCGGCGGACGCGAATCGAGTCGTCACGCATCGCATTAGTCGCACTCGACTATTTTACTTCTATTTTTTTTTTTTTTTTTTTTTTTGCCTATATTATCTTCCAGCACTCTGGATTAACGCGAGAAACGGAGAAAAGAAGAAGAAAAAAAGATACCATCAATGGACAACGTAATACTGTATACTGTACTGTAAAACGAGAAAATTGTAAAAAAAAAGTAATAATAATAATAAAAAAAAATAAAAAAAAAGTATTTGGAAAGAAATCGAAAGGACTCTCCTAATATTTGATTTATCGATATTTTATTGTGTAAAAATAAAGCGAAAGGTTCGTCTGAGCTTGGGCTTGAAGGAGAGATTGAGGATCAGGTCGAAATGAGAATGAAACTCGGATTGTGTAGAGGGTGAGAATATTAGGTTTGAAGGAGGGTAAAATGAGATTGAAAAGAGAGTGTAAATTCAACTATAAACCTAGAACCCCGCGATCACTTTTTGTAGCCTTATTCCCCGAATTTGCATTATTTTCAACTTTTAAATTACCTATTTGCATAGGTTTTTTCAATTACTCATAATTATTTAATTAATTTCACCAGCTTGAAAATTGAGTTGCATTTCAAACGTGTACCACGCGACAGTGACGTCACAACACCCCAGTACAGCAGCGCCTCTAGCGGTAAAATTGAGAAATTCAAGGAGCTAAACATTCCTAACCCAAAAAATCGTCGTAATTCGTAAATATTTAGTTGTGTCTAAGAAACCGGGATTTTTAAACCTGAAAAATTGCATATATCTTGTGCAAAAAAAAATGCAAAAATTGCATTTTTTACATGCGTAGCATTTACATGCTAATGGGAAACCCACACTGGGTAACAAATGTACCCCACTCCGGATTCAGATGCCCTGTACGACTGCTTGAATTCACTGAGGGCTGGACCTACATAGTTGAACTGTTTACGAATATATGGTCCTAACCCAAATAAATCGTATAGCTATAAGACGGGGAGTTTAAAAGTGCTGGTAGTGTGGGGGCGGACTAGGATTAATATTTGATTTATCGATATTTTATTGTGTAAATAAAGCGAAAAGTTCGTTGGAGAGATTGAACAGTAGGTCGAAAAGAGAGTGTGAAACTCGGATTGAGTAGAGGTTGAAGAAAGGGTGAAAATTTTAGGTTTAAAGGAGGGTGAAATGAGATTGAAAGGATAAAGTGTAAATTCAATTATAAGGAGACATCTATATTGACGAAATAAAATGAGAAACTGATTTATGAAATCGGTTGTACATTTCATTGGTAATTCAAAGATCATTATTATTGAATGATTTAAATTACTTTTCTTTTCTTAACTTTTACGGTATTTCTAAAATTTCTGTGTGGGATGGAAAAAAAAAGAAGTTCGTCACGCATGATTCGTATCGAGACACCTGATATATATTTCGTAATTCAATGAGAAGACATATATGCACTCTGTCACGCATATTGCAATGACATATAACAAAAAAGTGCATCGCGAGTGGAACTCTCTCTTTTCATACACGAGGATAGCAATACAAAATAATGTCGAGGTGAGGAGGTTCGCATTGCATCTATATATATATATAATTTATAAAGATATCTCGCGGAGTAGAGGGATTTTTTAACGCCAATCACGTTATATCGATCGTCTCTCTTGCCCCGCTCGATAGCGTGAGTCATGGAGAGTCATAAAACGTCAACACAGAGACATATAGTGACTGCAAAAAGTTTCGAGACATAATATCGCGCGTTATACACATATATTATCAATTTAACAAAGAAAAATATATACATACATATTTTTATTTGATCACATATTCAAATTATTAAAATTCTTCATATATATCCATCTCGTTTATAGGTATACTTGCTAATCGACCTTTACAAGATCGATTTTTTTTTAAATTCCTATATACAACGATAAACAAAAATGGCGTGATAATTCCCCCCCGCAATTCTCCGTGCAAGGAGAATTCAAGTTCATTGACGAGAACGTGTGCGCGCGTCAGTGAGCCGAGAGAGAACGATTTAGCAGTAATTCTGCTCCCAAAATCTTTCGTACACAACATGTATCGTCTGTTGGTGTCAACCACATATTATATATGTATGTAATAATACCGCGCGCGCCCGGCTCGGTTTTTTTTTCTCGCAAATTTGCGCAGTCCTGTACGCGCGGCTCCTCTCCGACGTCGCTGGACGTCGTCGCTAATATTCGTCTTCGTTATCTCGCGAATTTTTGTTTTTTTTTCCCCTTCGACGATTTTCTACGTTTCCAAAAAAGCCAGAGAATTCATGGAAAGTCGTGCGAGCTAGAGGACTATACCCGCGATGATAATCATTCAATCGTTTCCATCGTATAATCATTCATATATAGATACAAAAAGTGCGAGAGCGATTATACGCGTTTAGATTTCGTATGGCGTCGTATTTTTCAGCGGTTACGGTCAAAAATCGACTCTGACCCGGGTGTCAAAACGACAATTAATAATATTGTTCAGAAGAAAAAGAAAAAAAATATTTGAAATATATTTGAAAATGATCTTGTAGACTCGCGATATCGCCCGTTTCCTCTGGACCTCATCGTCAGCTGCGATGTGAGTTGTTATTGTTATTGTTATTATTATTGTGATTTTTTTTTTCGTCGAGCTTGCTCGACGAGCGGCCATATTTCGTGATTTCATAACCTCACTTTTGGATGAATATCGCCGACGATAACAATGAAATTTAACGTAAACATTAGGCCTTTATTTATTCGAAAAATTTTCATGAAATAGCGTTAATTGATAAACGTCAATATTTACGTGTTTAAGAGGGGGGGACTAAACTCGAAGAAAATTTTTGTAATTTCCGGGTTAGAATTTTTTTTTTTCGATTGTATATTTTTGTCATCGAAATATAATCGCTAACTCATTTGTATTTACGAAAATCTTGAATATTTATTCCATACCATTTTGTTATGTTTCTTTTTTTTCATCTGTTTAACCTTTTTTTGCGACAAAAATATTCAATACCCTGGAAGACCAATTGATCAATGCAATTTCCAACCCAAAAACAATAACCTGTTGATTTGTGCGAAAATTCAACCCAAAAACCATCGTGTTTAAACCATTGAAGACCAAGTCTCAATGACTTTTTGCATTCAATGGTCGAAGCGCGCAGCTGGTTTTTTTTTTTAACCAACCTTCGATTGAATCAACCGCAAACCAACTGTTATACCAACCGCAGAAGAGCAATAGTCAAGCTATTGGAACTCGGTTAATTTTTGTCAAACCAATCGTCACTGAGAACAATTGAAAGATGGTTGGATTTTGTTTGGTTTTTAAAACAGATCAACCCATGTATATAGCTAGTCCAGTCTATCAGGGTACCCAATATTATTATTTTCATTATTATTGTTATTTGCGAGGCTTAAATTTTATCCGTTGTTATATATGTTCTCCTAATTGTTTCTAAATATGGAAAAAAAAATTTAGGGGGTTATTTTTGTTTGAGCCGATTTTAATTGTTCGAATAGGTCAAGAAATATCCACCACTTCGTAATCACCTCCAATATAGTTATTTCAGATTTTATTTTTCATAGCCTTGTAGCGGAAGATTCAAAGATAGTATATGAATTTTTATAGATTTTTTTTAATACGCTCAGTTGGTGGAAAACGAGCCCTATAAAAATGGACCCACCTTTTGTGTATATGAGGGTACCAAAAAAACGTTTTGGGTTTAAGGGTTGAAAATTCTAAAAAAAAAGCCTAAATTATACCTTTCTCAAACTCACCCACAGACGAGTTTTACAGATTGTTAAAAAAAAAAAAAAAATTTACATTCCATTGACGATTGATTCATCGGGGAGGGTAATCTGGTTCTGGACACTGGAAAAAAAAAACAAAAACAAAAAGAAATGTTTTCAGGAATTTTTTTGATAAATTCAAGCATAAAAATACTTTGAAAAACGTTGAGGGTGATTTATTGTACGTTTGAACAATGAGAAATCATATTTCACGATCGATGAATTAAGAGAAACAAGAAAAAGTTATGAAAAAAGTAAATTTGCCAAAAGAGTGCCAATAAAAAATTAGTGTCACCTGATATGCACTTTGGAGGAAAAAAAAAACTGATGTACTTTTGCACTCAAAATGGAAATGCTTGGAAAAAAAAACTATATGTATCATATGCGTATTGAATAATCTCTTGAGGATAAAAAAAAAATTTTGCTTTGATGCCATTTTCAAAATAAACAAGTATAAATTAATGAAAGATAAAAATTCAATACAATAAAAAAAACACAATGGCAACGACTCTGAAAGTGATAAAAATTAATTATAGATATTGCCGGATTCTTTTCATTAAAAAGCGGTAATCGTAATTTCATCGCGCGTAATTTTTTTCTCATCATATATTCGGCTCGTGCGGAGAACAAAGCATTAAAATACAAAAAAAAAAAAAAACAAAACGATTTCCAGATTGTCATTGAAAACGCGTTACCCGGGAACTCTACAAAAAAAAAAAGGGTATTTTTGCCATTTAGTCTATAATTCTTTGTTCATCCGCCAGGCTATGCATAAGAAAATCTCAAAGTCGATATTTCGAATCGTCGAAGATGTCATGTTTTTTTTTTTTTTGTCATCGATAGAGATCCTTCGCTCGACGATGAGCGCGCTGGATCCGTTCAAACGAGGGGAAACGTTATGGCGAGGGGCCAGAAAAAATTTCACGAGTCCAGCGATAATGGAGGGTTTGGATAGCATGCCATGCAGCAACGACAATGAAAATCGTACGATCGATGGAACATCGATTGTTCATAAAGTATCAACGATGCGGGATGTTCCATCGAACGGTCAGGATGATAAATCATTGGAGCCGTATGACGAATCGGCGAGTTTTTTGCTGATCGACGGGCGGGAAAATCTGCGCGTATCGAGTCCCGAACAATTTTATGGAAAATTGAATTGCGGCATCGATACGAGGGTCAAAGTCGTCTCGATATTCGGGAATACGGGCGATGGAAAGAGTCACACGCTCAATCAAACGTTCTTCGACGGCAAAGAAATATTTCCAACTTCCAATGAGCAGAGCTCTTGTACACTCGGTGTTTGGGCGGCTTTCGATCCGAGCCTCAATGTCATTTGTCTGGATACCGAGGGTCTCTTGGGTAATACACAACTTTATTTTTTATTCCCGTAATTATTTTTATTATTCTCCCATATATATATATATATATTATATATATACTTTATATATTATATATATTATATATTATATTATATATATAATATATAAATATATATATAATATATATATATGTATATTGTATACACATATATATATATACATATATAATATAAATAATTTAAATAATATATACAATATATATATAATATATAACTCCCATATATAATAGCAGCTCGGTTGCATCCATTATTCACATGAATGACCGCTCAACCGTACGCTGGCCAGCGTACTCTGCTAAGAGGATGAGCTGGAAGATAACTACGAATAATTTGCGGTGAAGATTGTTGGTTTTTTTTTTTCTTCTTATTTTTTCGCAGGCGTGACCGTTCACGAAAATGAGCGTACGAGACTTTTGCTGAAGGTACTTGCGGTATCGGATCTCATTGTGTATCGAACGCGCTCGGAAAGATTGCACAGAGATCTCTTTACGTTTCTCGGCGCTGCATCGCGCGCCTACAGTCATCACTTTCAGGCTGCTCTTCAGGCATTGAGCAAACGCGAGGGTGTACCAAGCTCATCGAGCGCTCTTGGTCCCAGTGTCATTGTATTTCACGAAACTCGACACACCAGACCTCTCTGCAACAGTGAGTCCAAGATAAAAAGAGAATTCGTTAACCATCGTGAAGCAAAATCAAACAAAAAAAATGGAAATTGCGCTTGGAAAGAAAGAAAAAAGAAAAAAAAAAGGGGCCGATCGATGAAATAATTTCCATGAAAAAAATGTTGCGTTCATTTTTCAGATACGTCGGAGAGCGCCGAGGACATACTTAGAAGTCGTTTCGCTCAGATGCAATTGGAAATCGAGGCATTCAGCTCGATCAAGTACGTTGGCGTGCAAACGTCCAATCCCCCAACCGACTACGGACCGTTGCGCAATGCGATAAGAAACGAGCTCGAAAATACGACCGTTAGATCAGCGAGAAAGCCGAATCTCGTTTATGGTACATTGAAAATTCTCAACGACAAGTTTTCCGGTGAAATAGCCAGCGTCTCGAGCGCCCTATTTCCCGATCAGTATTTCACGTGTCCCGTGAAATGTTTGAGCTGCGATTGTCGCTGTCGCAACAGTATGGGACACGTGCGCGAGGGAAAACCACACGCCAGCGATACCCGGTACGCGAGTGAATTATAAGTTGATGATAATTATTTATTTCATACGATTGCGCGTATTTGAAACTCGCGCACCCCAGCACACGGAGTCACGGAATTATGTCTCAAAGATATCATTTGAGAGAAGTCTTTTGACCCCTTACCTGTGCATGACCGCATGTATGCGTCATGACGAAAAAAACCGATTAAAACTGGTTGCTAATGTCGCGATTTGAATAAAATTTCGTTTCCCATGGTTTTTTGGGGTCGCTGAAACCAAATATAATGTCGGACTTTGAAAATTAAAAATGGCGGATCTAATGGGGGTTCTCTGAAAAAAGAAAAATTTATTCTATTTGCACGAAACCTCATGCTGAGGGGTTTTCGGGATCACTGGATGCGAATCTGATCTTAGATTTTCAAAATCAAAATAGTAAAACCGATATGCCGCATCTTATCAGCAAGATATTGAAAATTCAAAATGATCTCATTTTCCGTATTTCCGTATCTTCAATTTTATTCAAAAAACCATGTTCATTTTGAGTAATTTTGTATGTTTTGCCAATTTTTGGAATTCCTTATTTATATTCGAATCAACAATCAATACTTGTAGCAATACATTTTGGACTCATTGATACCTTGGAGACTTTCTAAACTTGAAAAAGTGATTATCGTGGTCGAAAAGTAGCGTAAAAAAAAAAAATTGGAACGAGGTAAGTCGAAAAACGACCTATCATCGTTTGGGGGATGAGTCATGCTTTCAAATAAGCCAAGAAACACAGGAATCGCCAATTTTTTAGCTGCCTGACATTATTTTTTACCCGACTGATAAAATGGTCATATTCCATCGCTGCAGCGCGTGCGAAAAGTAATCAATTTTTGATCGGAGGGAAGAAAAATGATTTTGCGGGCAAAAAAGTAAAAAGCGGGGAAAAAAAGTGGACTTTTCTGACTGCAAATTTACTTTTTTACTCGCAAAATTATATTTCTTCCTTCTGGTCAAAAATTGATCACTTTCCGCCCGCGTTGCAGGGATGGAATATGGTCATTTTATCATAGTCGGGGTAAAGAAACAATATTTTTTTTTTGCAACAGCGGAGCGAAAACAGCGAGTTTCCATCCCCAAACGAGGATGTAAACCAGTCGATTGCCGGTCCTCGTTTGCGGATGAAAACTCGCTGTTTTCGCTCCGATGTTGTAAAAAAAATAGTATGTTCACCTCGGACAAAATGGTCATTTGCGCCTCGTGTGAAGTTGAGAACACCTCCGCTTCGCTACGGTGCTCAACTTCGTACACGACGTGCAAACGACCGTTTTCTCGCTCGGTAAACAATATATTTATTACGTGTTAATTAGATGGGAAATCTAAATCCTCGTTGAGCTAAACTTCGAGCTCCAGCGCTCTCCTTGAACGAGGACCTCTTTAATGTCAAAACCTAAAGTTCTGAGTGATAGGAGCGAAAAAAAAAGTCCATTTTCGACACACCCCTGGTAAACAAAATTTTTTCGAAGACTCATCGGAGACAATTTGTTCTGTCGTCAGTTTGCTGTGTGCGCGGGTCTATAATATCTATTCGTAGTCTTGTTTTTATAAAATCTACACCGTACTCTTGTTTTTATCGAGCGCATTGACGTTATCTTAAAAAAACAAAGTTGTGATTTGAGCAGTTGCCGCTATCAGCATCAGTACGAGAATATAATATACATATGCAAGAAGTGTCACGGCAACGGTAATGAGGTGATAGTTACCAGCCGTACGCAGACACAGAGCGACAACAGCTGGTACGGTTTGGCAAAATACGCTTGGTCCGGTTACGTTATCGAGTGTCCGCATTGCGGTGAGATTTATCGTAGCCGGCAATACTGGTACGGTAACAAGGATCCCGAGGATGCCGCTGTCAGAACCGAGATTAATCATGTTTGGAACGTGGTAAGTTTCATATAGAGCAAAAAAAAAAAATAATAATAATACCAACAATATCAATTTTATGCTCGTCGATTCCAATTGTACCATTGAACTTTCAGGCCCAAACCGTGAGTCTTCGGCGCAAAAGCTTGAGTCTTAATTATAGGCTTGCGATAAAGTACAAAGTTACGCGTAGTATTAACTTAGTATTAATACTAAATTAATTTTAATACTAAATTAATTACGCGTAGTATTAACTTAGTATTAATACTAAATTAATACTAGTATTAATTTAGTATTTTAGTCTATTTTAGTATTTAGTACTCCAATTTAGTATTTAGTATTTCCAATTTATTTCCAATGTACGGCGTCCTTCGCCTTTTTACAATCCCCTCTCTTACATTTCCATCTCTCCTCTTTTGCTTCGATATAATAATACTCCTTTATGCTATTTAAAATCTATGTTCATGTGTTACCGAATTTCGCAGCCTTTTATAACATTCACTATTAGATTTAATTAGAGCTTGAGCCTTTATTTCCTCTCTCCACCTCCTTCCCTTTCTTTTTCGCCATTTCCTTCCCCTCTTCCGCCCCTATTCCCCTCTCTTTTCCCTCTAATACTAACCCTTTAATTTAGTATTTAGTAATTTAGTCTAGTATTAATACTAAATTAATACTACGATTAATCTCAATTAATACTAAATTAATCTCGATTAATCGAGATCTCCAGTGATCTATAATTTTGAATTTTAAGCTCAAATCTCAATTGAGGCTTGAAGCGATGACGGAGCTCGAGACTTTTTCAAACATCCGTTGTGCTTATGTTTTTTTTTTTTTTTTTTTTTTTTGTGAAAATCTGAATCCTCAATATTTTTAAAACAAAATGAGCGTTTGGTTGTGTGATTCTTCACTATATTAGTGTATCAATTTCGAGGTAATCTCCGCGCGGTCATGATTTTTCCTATAGTCACTATGCTAAAATCGTGATTTTTAACTCAATTTTTTTCGCTAAAAAGGTCGTTAAGGTACACTCAAACTTTGCAAGTACATTGGAGGGTGCTTTAAGACTAACGTATCAAAATTTCATGCGACTGTGCACTATGTGCAAAAACGCTAGGACCAGAGTACCTTAAGCACAGGTCTGAAGGTGCAATGGGCTCTGACTAAGTGTCGTATTTCCCCAATGATCTTTAAAGAGATTGGTCAACTAACGCATAATTATAAGAATTTGTTAAAATTTATTGAGGATACTCGCGAATAGGTGCCCCGTGCAAAATTTCAAGTCATTCCTCTGCATAGTTTCCCTGTTATTAATTGTTAAAGTTGTACTCTTATACATGGGCGACCATAGCTAAATCGTACGTATCTCGTGAAATACTTCATAAAAACGTTAAAAATGATAAGAATTTAATGAAAATGGATCCAGATAATGCATCACATCTTTGGGAAGAAGTTCGCAAAGAGCGAAATGCTTCATGTACATTTTACATAGTTATTGAGAAATTGTAAAAATAAAACAGCTCTCGTTGTATTACAATGTTCGCTCGGGAAATTGTGAGGCGGACCTCTCTTTCGCACGCTGCCCGACCAGCAACCCGCGCACAAGCGGCCGTTCCCCGATTTTCCCATCCCGCACGGAGGTGACCAATCTCTTTAAGTGGATAGTTGAAACTTCTGTGTGAACCGAAATTAAGGCTCGAGCTCCAATTTAAATTCCGCCGAAGACTTGCGATTTCGACTCGCTCTCTTTCTCTCTCTCTCTCTCTCTCTCTCTCTCTCTCTCTCTCTCTCTCTCTCTCTCTCTCAAAATACACTGCCCTTCTAATTCTAATCCGTCTGATTTTACAAATAACAAATAAAATAAACACACGATCTCTCCTCTATAGACATATAAACATATAAACATACTACACACAATCACTCTGCGTAAGACTCTGCTCACTTCATTTTTTCAAGCGGATTCCACTGGTTATTCCTCATTCTTACTGTGCCTCTTTAAAATTTCTTAAAAATTTGGATCTAAGCTTGCTCACCTGTATCGACTCATTGATATAATTACCTATTCATTTAAGTTGGAAGTAAGTAAGCAATATTCTACTCTAAGCTTATTTGTTTTTTTGTACCCAAGGGCCCTAGCCCTAGTATAATAAATTATGTTTCTTCTTCTTCTTCTTCTTCTTCTCTCTCTCTCTCTCTCTCTCTCTCTCTCTCTCGATTCATAAAATTCTCGTGATCCAGCAAGATCAAACCTTTTGGGAATTTGAACGATTCACTTTTATGCATGAATCGCGTTAAAAATCCTTTGATTATCCGTTTAATAATAAGTTTTGCTTGTTCGTTTTTCTTTTGTTCAATGATTCGGATCCAGACGAATCTTTCGATAAACAATCAGAATACGGCTCAGAGGATGATCGACGGTGTCTCGTACATAACCGAAGCCGTTGCAAGCGCATCTCTCCAGCCGACGAAAGCTCTCACGGCCTGGGTAGCCGATCAGGTGGCTCCTGCCTATTGGCGACCGAACAACGAGATTAAGAGCTGCCACAATTGCAAGACACCGTTCGGCTCATCGGATTCCAAGCATCACTGTCGCTCCTGCGGCGAGGGCTTTTGCGCCAAATGCTCGGCAAACACGAAATCCGTACCAGCGAGAAATTGGCTGACGCCCGTGAGAGTTTGCGACGCGTGTTTCAACAGAGATACGAATTCAAATGACGGGACAATGAACGATAATACGGAAGACGTTAGCGTGAGAAAAGTCACGGAACACGTTGTCTCGACGTTAAATGCCGTTGGAACGGTGCTCACTTATTCCAAGTGTAAGTATAAATTAATTGTAATATTTTTTTTTTTTTCTGATTTCGTGATAATACTTCTTCTCTCAATGCTCCCTGCCCCTTCCCCTCCCCATTAATGTTATAAATTTTCATGTCTCATTGAAAAAAAAAAAAAAAAAATTTCCGTCTCACTCGTCGATGTGACGCTCGATTGATAAATGATAAATTAATGGAAATTAAATTCTTCTTCACCGTTGAAGAAAAATCGTGCTCATGAAATTTTTCTTTGCCCTACCTTCAGCTTTGATAAAAGACACGGTAAGGCCTACGTACTGGATTCCCGATTCCGAGCTAACAAATTGCTGCGTCTGCAACGAAATATTCAACGATCTTCTTCCCCTTCATCACTGTCGCGATTGCGGTCGTGGCGTTTGTCAAAATTGTTCGAAACATCGAAAACCGGTTACGCGACGCGGCTGGGACAGGCCCGTGCGTGTTTGCGATTCGTGCATAAAAGCCGATTAAGCCCGCAAATATTATGCCCATCTACTTTATCCGATACGTTTGTTTATACGTCGTTCAAGACACGCCACAAATCATGTCCCCCCCCATCCGAATCCCGGATATAATACGTGACAAATCGTTATTCACGCGGCTATGATAGATTTTCAAAAGTCAGAATTCAGATATTATATATATTTTGATGTGTTAAGTATGTAAGAAAGAAAGAAAGAAAGAAAGAAAAAAACGAAAAATCATTCTCAACTTCTCGCAATGTGATAAAAATAATTTAAAGATGAGACACGTTTTGGAAAATGACGGAAAATAATATTTTATCTCGCGTTTTTTCATCCAAACCGTTGACGCTCTACTTTTTCTACACTCAATGGAATTCTGAACTGACGTTGAAAGAAAATTCAAGAATTTTTTCCGAGATACAATTGTTTTGATACGATCGAGCATTTAAGGGAAAGAAAAAGAAAAAAAAAAAAAAAAAAAAAAAGATACAACAAGGTATTGGGGTGTATCGGGGGCTGTGCCATATACGTATTTCAATTTTATATTAAAGGAATAGTCAGAGGAAAAAAAATGTGATGAAACGCAATGAAAAGCAATTTAAGATTACTCCATTAGCGTATATTTTTGTTTTTTTTTTGTTTTGTTTTGTTTGAACAGATATTCGAGTTGATTTTTCTTGTTAAAAGCTTAGAAGTAAGTTTTCGAGCGTTCTGACGAATCTCTTAAAATCATTCGTTACGCAAATTTTTCCATACAAAATTGTCCGAGCAGCACAAAATTTGAATTATGATTTTATAAATTTTTTTTTTTCTATTCACGGATAATAACTTTCGCGAAAGAACAATTTTGTTTAAAAAGAAAAACAATGATAATTCGAGGATACACTTGGCTGTGAAAAAAAGATAGTTTTCCGATTACGCATTTTTTTTCTCAAAACGTTCCTGAGACGCTGCCGCATTCCACGGAATTCTATGGTACTACATATTTATTTTCCATATTGCCGATACGTTATGCGTATAAATATATATATATATTTATTTTCTTGAAAATTCTAATAGAATCGGCAAAACCTGATTATATGTCTTCGGTAAATAGTCGATGAAAATGCAAGCAAAAAAAACCGAAATAATAATTAAAAAAAAAAAAAGAAAACAATCGAAACTGTTTGAAAAAAATTCTACTATGGATTTCCATCTGTTATTGTGAATTATTTATCCAGTTTTAGATACGTATTAGTATTTTTTTAATGCCCAACATTGTTCAAAACCTCCGGAATAAATAATATGATGGAATATGAAGAAAAGAAAAAACTGTGTGTGTTTGAAATAAATAATTATTGCTAGTCGTTTAGCACGTTATTTCCTATTTTAATAGCTTCAATAATGCACATAAATTGTTCGCCAGATTGTAAATCAAGGAAACCAGAAAGGTGTATTGATGAAAAAAAAAATTTCAGTGCAAAGTTATCATTTGATATTCGTGAATAAAAAAGAAAAGCATTTGCCACTCGGTCTGGTGGATTACATGACGTCTCAACGACAGCCAATAGCAGCATTGTTAAGGGGAGCAACTACTTTAGAGCTTCAAAAAATCCTTTTTTTTTTTTTTCAATTTCACAAATCGTTACAAAAATATCTCAAGAATACATCCTGAAAATTTCAAAACGATATTCGGATTTCTTCTAATAACGGTAAGTATAGAAATGGCAATGCCTCTCTCCGCTCGGCCCCCAACCGTTTGTGAAACTTTAAACGTATTTTTCTCGAAACGATATTTTTTCAATTTGTGAAAATCATAACTCAAGAACTTGATCGCGATCATTTTCGAAATTGAAACACGTTTGCATAATATAATTTATTGAAAAATGAACCTAAAGTTGGGCAGATTAGATTATTTAAAACATATTTATTATCGCAAAATGTAAAAAATATGCTTAAAATCGATCAGTTTTTTTTTTTCAAACATGTTCGAACATTCAATTTTTGATTTTTTTTTCTCATAATGTTCTTACAATAAATATCTCAACAATGTATAAAAAAATTTTTGGTGATTTCAGATGCGAATTACAAGCTGCATCATTCCTGCAAATCGAGAACAAGGTTGAGGACACGCCAAGGATCACAGCGGATTACACTTCAATTAATGCATGAAATAAGTTGAAAAAATTATCAGAGATGTATGGAAACATGAATAAATTATTGTCAGAGTTTGGAAAATTTTTGTTGCTTTTTTTTGACGTTAAAAAAAATCCCAAAAATCACCTAATTTTCGGTCTCCGAAATAGTTGCTCCAGCTTTTTACCGTAGTTTTCGTTTTCTGCCACTGCAAGCGCTAGCGGTCAGAGCCAGATGAGAAATTAGGTCGTGCACGAAGCACAGTCTTTTTCCAAAGCTCAGTTTTTTTTCTCTCTTCCGTTAAATCTTTTCGTTTGGGTAGCTTAAAATTCACGAGTCGGAGCTATTAAAGATTTACTTAAAAAAAAAAATTTAACGTATCCCGTAGATCCGAATCTCTGAAGTACACGTAACTTTCAGGAAAATCGAATCAAGCAAAGTTGCTCAAATTTTGAGTCAATTTCACGAGTCGTTTATATTTTTCACCCAATGTATCGCCTTGAAATTTGTTTTAATTCGAGTCGATGAATTTATTAATCGAAACTCTTTTTAAACTTTATATATACTTGGTTTGAATTGAAGGAAGCCACGAGGACATTGTATGGGTTACGAGAAAAGATTAAGAAAATAATTATTTTATTCCACTCGCCTCCGTCGTTCAACTTATTCAAAAATCTTACATTTAAAAATAAAATGAGAAAAATACAAATTCGAATTTCCCGCGCTTATTCAAAACTTCGATACATCGATATATATATCGATATCCCTGACGTTTTCTCTCTTTCGCTCCGTGTCCTATGGCCTCCCTCCCCCCAAACCTCTCATGACGTCACAATATGGCGTCCCGATCAGCTGGGTGTTGTGTAGAGTGTGCTTGCGATGCTGTCCGTCTTCAGAAAATTTCCTAAGGACACCGTCTGTCTCCTCGAACACGTAAGTTTTTTTTTTCTTTTATTTATTTATTTATTTTTGCCAGCATCGAAAAGTGTGAATATAATTTTTTTTTCTCGCGTTACCAAGTTCCGGAATCATTGTGGTCACGAGGGGGAAAAAAGAAAAATTAAAACGGGGCTGTTATAATCAACACGGGGAGGGGAAAAAAAAATGCGAAGACGCAAAACGCTGTTTCATGTGCTCAATTGTGGCCCAATTGGGCTTTTTTTCGCGACAACGTTCGATCTTGCGTGTGTCTACGATTCGATCGAATAAATAGATAAATAAAAACGAAAAAATCAAATTGCCAAAGTTTTCGCGACGAATTCTCTCGATTTGTCTCTTGACGAAATTTTGAAAAAAAAAAAAAAAAAAATCCCACTGTCCCACACTGGTAGTGTGTCTCGATGTAAAAAACGGAAAAAATTATTATTCAAAGTTGACGGTGAGCATATTGCTGAGATTTAAAAAAAAAATCGTCTGCTTCGTTTAAATCTTTCTCTTTCGTTTTCGTGATTTTTTTTTTCTTCGGACATAAATTCGTCGAAGTGTTTTTTTTTTCCTTCGAGATAGTGCATCCGCGATCTTAAACACGCACCATGTTGATGCCGTGTGCAAGTGTGTTTGATGCCGTGGCCATTTTCATGCTTGCTCGAGTTTCGTAATCATTATCAACTCCATATTTGAATTCAACAAGTATAACATAACGTAGCCCCCCTCTCCCCCCCCGCGTGGTCGCCGAGAAACGCCTGTTATTTTATCTATTTTTTTTTCGCTTCACATTGAAGTTGAAAAAAAAGTAGAAAAAAAAAATTCGATCAAAGTGTCGCGATCTTGTTGACGACACGTGTGATAATTCCGATAAATCGTTCGAAATACTAAAATTCACGTGACACGCAAACATCGGGCAAAAGAAATAAAGTGAATTCGCGAATAAAAAAAAAATCGTTACAAAAAGAAGCTTTGAATCGACGCTGCGAGATTCCTGAAAATTCAGCAGATTTTTTTCTTCTTTTTCACTTCGCGTTGCCACGAAAATTTTGGTGCGTTTCGTGCGAAATATCAGTCGAGAATGGCATAAAAAAACAAATATCGTTAAACGAACGAGCATCGCCATCTTTGTTTAAATATTCCCTCCTCCCCTCTCCCTCCCGATAAACGTAAATAACGATAATAATAATAAGATAAACCTGTTTCGCGAAATTCTCGTTGCTCGATAAGGCGTCTAACTTCTTTTCTTTTCTTTTTTTTCTTTTTTTTTTCTTTCCGGTAAACATACCAACGTTCCAATTGGCTTGCAATATGTAGATATATATGTATGTTACGTGTGTGCGTTATATTGATATGCATGTATCGACGACGCAGCTCTCTATCGGTCCTCCGTATACAGAAAAGTCGGCCATTTTGTAACTCATTTATACGATGATAAACAAATGATCACTGCTGGCGCGAGTTTGGGTTCGAGATTAAATCTTTCATTTTCGTCATTCGGCGAGAAGAATCCCGCGAATATTTGAAATTATTACTGGCAATGATTGAAAATAATATTATTTTTGGTTATCTTGATATCTTAGAGCGTCTTTTTGCCCTAAAATCATCGACGAATGGTTTTTTTTTTCATAAAAAAAATTGGGCAATTCGAGGTTATGTTTTGCAAAAAAAGGGAGAGAGAGAAACATTCACCGTGGATTATGCGCTTTGAAGAAGATCGTGGTGTGTTGCTAGGGCAATGTAGGGAGCCGGTTGACGGTTGCCTGGCAACAGCATCTCCCACTCCTCTCTCTCTCTCTCTCTCTCTCTCTATCTATCTCTACCTCCGTCTCTTTCTCTCTTATAATACCTCATGCTTTATGGCCCCGAAGCGAGAAAAGCCTATCGATGCGAGTACCAACACACAAGTTTGCTCGATCGGGATCGTAATTATCGCTTGTAAAAACTAAACCTAATCGTGTCACGGATATTCGTGCATCACAATCGCAATTAAAACTGTTTTTTTATCCCCTAATTTCGTGATAAAACTCATGGAAACTCAGTGATTTTTTACGTTCTATGCTCGAGCACTGTGGTCCTCGGTTTTACGACCTTTTTATGAAGAAGAAGAAGAAGAAGAACAATAACGGTACCGATGGATTTTGAGATAGGATCTTGGAGGAATGTCAATCGTTTTTTTTTGTTAACCTTCGAGATAACGCAGTATCTACGAATTGCGATCTTTGTTTAATAATTTCTGGAATTCCGATGTTTTTCAATCTTGACGTAACTCGATCTCGTCTTTCTGCTCAATATTCCAGGAATTTCAATCGTTTTTTTTAGGTTAGAATTCCCGATAATCGGGAGTCAATGCTAACCCTCATTTTATCATTTCAATCTGATATTTTGAATGTTTTTCTCCGTTCGATGTTCCGGGGAATTTTTTAAATTTTTTTTATTTTTAGGTTAGAATTCCAGTTATAAGACAAGGTAGGGAATCAATTTCGTAATTTAAATCTAGCATTTCAAATGGTTTTGCCTGCTCGATGTTCCGGGGTTTTTTTTTCCTCCTAAATTTTAGGTTAGAATTTCAGATAACGGTGCGGCAATAAAATCTAACGTTTATCCTCTACAATTTTACGAACCCAAAAAATAAAAAAAACCCCCAAAATCGGGTAGCCAGGCTGAAGACATATCATTTTATGTTTGGTTTGGGCTTGGGTTCCAAATTCACGTACGCAGCAACGGCGATGAAATATATTATTATTATATTTTTTCAAATCTCGTGTCTCAAAAATATTGTCGGTTTGACAACAAATGTACGAAACGCGTAATCCGCCATCTTGGATTACGCGGTGAGTGTGTCCAATGAACATTAACGAGGTCAAAGTCGCATAGTCGAAACTATGTACGGTTAAAAGTGAATGAACATAGATTGGATTGACCGATGGTGGGGATCGTGCAACGGAAATATCGAGTTGACGCAGAGAGGAGGGGATCGTGGAATTCGAGAAAGTTGCGAGCGTGAAAACTGAGAAAATTCGTCGACCGTTGTAGCAAAGTGTGTTTTGTATTACGTTGCTTCGTTATCTTTCACGGCGAGTCGAGCGAAGCGGGGGGAATGCAAAAGACACGAACAATCGGAACGAAAACGGTTACTGGACGTCATTTTTTTTTTCTTCTAATTTCAAAAAAGTCGTTTAACGACATATTCGACTCGAGTGGCTCCATCTACTCGAATCGCCATATTTGAAGTTTCGAAAATTTGAAAAATATGAAAATGAAAATAAATCCTTTTGTGATATTTATAATGGCAACCGCAGTCACTGAATTACGTATATAAGTCCCTGTGCAATGTTGATTGCGTCTCTGCAATTTTTTTTTTATCCCCAGTAGTAAATTTTCCATATTCAAGTTTTTTTTTTCCCCTCTACAGCCATATACGCCCTATAAACGTTATGTGACAACTTAAAAGTTTCCGTTACCATATTTTGAGGTTATGTAGGCCGGAATCTCTTTAAAACTGGAATTATACACGTGCATCGTGATAAAACCGCGATATAAGGTTAATCCGCGTGACATGGTCCAATACAAAAGTCTCCAAAGCTCCCCAACACTTTTGATCTCTAGAGACAACTTTGCGCCTCGATACACCCCTCCCCCCTCCTCGATCTCGCTCTTTCGTAGTCGTGCTATTTTCTGACTACCACGCGACGAGCGAGCTTTTTCTCATCGGCACGCCGCTCGTCGGGGCACAAATCTTAAAATTAGATACGTGGGACTCGACTGAAATTAGACATCAAGCGCTGGTTCTAACATTCGTGGGGACGATCTTTGGAGAATGAAACGTTACGCGGTGGCGCCGATTTCTATTCGATTAAATTTAACACAGACAGAGACCCCCTAGATAGGGTCTGACTGCGTGTCCAGGGTAGATAATTTTTTTTTTCAATCACTCAAGTGTTTGTTTGAAAATATTTAAATATTGCTGTTGTTGTGAAAAAAAAACTTTATTTGGTCGTCCAGTTGACGTATCGATGCATGCTGGGAAATTTCAAGAGATTTTTCGATGCAAGAGTGCGTAGAGAGAAAGAGAAAGAGAAGGAGAAAGAGAGAGAGAGAGAGAGAGAGAGAGAGAGAGAGAGAGAGAGAGAGAGAGAGAAATGGCGCAGATAGAAAAACAGATCTCAGGGTGTCAGTTTGGGGACAGTATTTATAGATGTGGTATATGCATATATTTATAAAATGGCCGAGAGACACCAGAGACCAAGTGGACGAGACTTTTGGGCTCTTATCCGTGGCGAACCCGGGTTCGATTCCCGGCCGACATTAAGGAAAATCTTTTACTACGTGTTTTTCTTTAATCACGGTGGTTCTCACGCGATCGTTCTAATCGCCCGGATATCGTAACCACCTATACTGAGAGAAAAAAAAAATGACAATGAGAACTATAAATCAATGGTTCAAAAAGACAACTTCATTTTTTTTCATTGTTTCTTAACTACCAGAACAAATTGCATATAGTTGTGGCAACTCGATAATATAGTTTTAACAATTTTATTATTTGTTCGTTCAACTATTTACTCTTTACGGTCAGTCAGAGTTAAGAAGGGATTTCTATCGGTACGTAGCTAGTCAAGCTCGAGTGTTGTTGAGTTTGACTAACTCGGTACATTGATCTGGCAACGTTGCACAACGGTCCGCGGCGCATGTCTCTCTCAGCGTCGTTTTTATGCATTATTCAAGCTTTTTTTAAAGTAATATTATTTATTACATTTGATAATTTGATATTTTCTTCCAAATATCAAATGTATAATTGCACTGAGAACGTTGAGAAATCCTCGGGCGTGGATAATCCATCGAGCGCGTCATATTTTAAATTGCCCGCTAACCTAAAGGCGTTGCCACATCTGCTAAATATTGGTCGGCGGTCAATCAAGTTTGGCATTACTTAATTTATTTATGCACTTATAGGCCATCAATCAATATTTTCAAATATGCAAAATGTTCTTCAAAAATTCTACTTGTATCTCACAAAATTTCATCTATTTATCAACGGTAGTTTCTGTTAACTTTGTAATTGAATCCGTCGAAAGCGTGAATTTCCGTATGACAGCATGTGTTAAATGTATAAAAATAAAAACTCTAATAACTTTTTTTCTTCTCCACCTAACTTCATAAAAATGTAACTGAGTCGTGTTTCGATCACAATCGACTCGTACATCAATTTTTATCGAAATCTAAACGGTAAATCGCTATGCGATAGAACTAACTTAAGGATGTTTCTCTGTTTGTTTGCGGGACTCCTATCCTTATACACAGGCAGGACTCACAATCAAGTGGTGCCAACGTCAAATCCTCACTCATCTCGGCCAGTCAATTTATGTTCTCGAAATGAGAATTAGTAATGTGAGGTTTTGTTTCAACGCTATTCGATAGTAAATGGCATTGATAACAACGCATAAAAATTATAGCAATATACTCCTGTAAGTTTTTGAAACATTAACGTTTATGTTGCACAAAAAAAAATTCAAAATTCACGTTCTCCCTGCTTCAACTCCATACGCTGTTCGAACTATTCAAGATAGAGAAAATTACACAGGAACAATTTTGTAGAGAATTAAATTTTCTATAAAAAATTCCGCGACAGCATACATGAAAGTCAATAGCGGACGAGTGAGAGGTGTCCGAAGTGGCGTGCATAAAATGCATAAAAATTCATACGTCAACTAGACACAACGAGTAAGCCATTACCGCCTAAAAAAATTTATAATTAAATTCAAAAAAAGTCACCTACTTGAAATGGTTTTCTTTCTAAATTATTATTACAACTTTGAACGCCTCCCACGCCTCAATTAATAACTTTAGATATATGCCGTCGCGGACTTTTTTTTGTAGAGAATTTAGTTGCCTTGAAAATGATTTGTGAGCAATTTTATTCTGTTACGTATAGTTTGAGCAGCGTTTCGAGTTGAAGCACAAAAAGTGTCAAATTTATATTGTTTTTATTTTTCCCTTGCCAAAATTCAGAGAGGGATAATAATGCACCTGTCATAAGTTATTACTTATGCAATTTATTGTGAAAAGACGCTAAAAAAAACTCCAGGATTTTATTCTGAAAAAGAAGCCTAACTCGACAAGTTGAGTTTGGCAGCATTGTCTGTCGCGTCTGAAATCGACAGGGTACGACTCTTTTTTTTCAGCTTTTTAAAATACGTTACATTTAATTATTCAACGAAAATTCTCCTAATTAAGGTGAGCTTTCGCACACGCTTTTATTATTTATAAAACTAGGTCATACAATTTTTTAAAGTCGCTGGCATTTCAAGCTCGTGAACGATTAGAACCTGTTTTCAATATGTGGCCATAAGAACGCATGTTAAATAATGTTTTTTAAACATTTAACATCTCGACAACGAGGCTCCTTGAATCTTTGCACACACGGTTTGAGGATAAGCACTAATAGGCTGTAAAAATTTCAAGTCGATGACACACTATATCGATGTTACAAATAAGGAGCATCCTTAAGTGAATGTTGAGAAAAGAGTTGCCGTAAAGCCAGGTTCTTAATCTTTAATGATATTACATGCAAAAAAAAAATAGTCCTCAAAGCTTCGTGGTTATGTCAAAATTTTATCTTCAACCGAAGCCAGAGTAATACATTCTCGGTTCGATTGATCGTTTACGTACTATCCCGGGGTTGTCTTTGCTTGCGAGAACGATCTCGAGCGGATGCGCAACGAAGCGGCCACTGCCGCAACTAACTAAATGAGAATCCATAGTTCTGGCGTTTAATATTTTCTTATCGCTAAGATTGCCAAAAACAATGGTCTACATAAAAAAAGAAAGGTCACCACAACCAATTTACTTAATTCCGATAACAATGAAATTCCTGATGTTAGTAAATAAATATTTTCCTGCACTAAATTTTCATAGTTGTGGTCTTTTAATTCCTAAAACTATTCAGATTTCTCTCAGTCTAACCGCATACCGGTGACCCTACTGTTATTACTATCCAAGCACCGCTAGTCGTGCATCGAGTTAACTCGCATTATTACCACCAGGGACTTTGGTAGGTAGGAACAATTGGAATCATTGTCAGCCAATCCTGGTAGTCGTACGTTGAGTCTACTCGCATTACTATCATAGACTCGAGTAGGACCCAACTATATCGACACAGGTTTTCCATAGTTTCCCTTGTGCCCTAAATGATATGATTGGATTATACGATTGCGATTGCACACAGGACACTTGGGTTTGCGATAATAAAAATCTGAACAAAGCATACTGTTGTCTATTTTTGGGTTTCATTTGATAGTAGTGTTTTTTTTCAAAACTGGAGTCAACGTAACGTAAAAAAGATCATGCAAATAACAGTCACTGGTTATGGAGGTAGGAATTTTCAAACTTAAACTTCGGCTGGCACGCTCAAATTCACGTAACATTTTTTTTTATTTTAATCATGTAGGTCAGCAAAAATTTTCAACAAGCCCTGCTGATAAGCTTAGATCAGACCCGCATGTTGATTTATTTTTTTGCGTTTGTTATCTCCTTCCAGTGACCCGATATAGGCAGTGGTGGTAAGGCAAGAAGGGGTGGAAGAAGGTTGAGTGAAAGAAAAAAAAAAAAGACAAATATGGCACCAGACAGGCCCGATGCAACGGGCATAGAGGCCGCTTGCGGTCTCACGGTAACGCGGGTTTTGAGCTTCGGTGAGACGGTGTTTACCCTCAAGGAAGGCGATAACGCGAGTACATTTACGGACACGAGCTCGGCCGACGAGCAATTGAACGATGATAACGTTGTCGGCACGGCCAATGGTTCGGCGACCAATGATAGCGTCAAATCAAGCCAGCCTGACGACGATCTTACCTCACTCAGCTGGCTGCATCAGCAGAATTTACTCAAGGGCCTCGAGATATCGAGCCCAGCTAAGAGCACCAAAAATGACAATGTCATCAACAACAACAATAACAACAACAACAAAAACAAAAACAATAATAACAACAACAACAACAATAACAACAACAATGTTTGCGAGGATAGCGCTGAACTTTCGGAAAACACAAACTCCATATCGAGCCTTGACGACAGTTATTTTCTAGGTAATGTTATAAACGTGATATTTCAAAACTCTCCCTCTCTATTGCCCTGTAATTAAATTCAGAAAAGTCGTAATTAAATCTAGAAAAGTAATTAAATCTATAAAAATCGTAATTAAATCTAAAATATGTCGCTGATCACGAATCGGAGGTCAAAGTAAAGAAATTATGGGATTCTTAGAGTCCCAATGTGAGATCAATTTTGAATTCATCACTTTCGACCGCAGAGTCTTACCCAACTATTCTGAAATGTCTCAAACGACCGTTCGAACGAAAAAAAAAAAACAAAAAGAAGCATCCTTAGTTCCGTAATGAATGTTTCATAACTAAATCCCGGGCACTGATACAGTTCGGGACACTCTTGGCAATTCGGGCATTGATACTCCATGGGGGGGGGGCTTTGCCCCTTCGATCAACCAGAGTCAAGTGCCAGGGGCCCAGTTATGGGGAAACCGATGCCCTCAATTTTTGAAATATACTTAATTCCGCTCAGCAAGTTATTTTTATATATGATGTTTTTACGTTCTCATTATAAATATTAAAATATAAAATATAATATATTTATTATATAAATATATATATATTATTTATATATATATAATATAAATAAATATATATATATATATATATATATATTATATAAATATATTAATATAAAATACAAATATATAAAATCATGTGATATATGATTTTATATATGATGATATATGATGTTAGATGCATTCACATTTATAGATATATTATATCTTATTAATTATAATATTAATATTATAATATTATTAAATATAATATTAATATTATTATATTATAGATTTATAGATATATATGTTATATGCATTCACTTTATAGATATGCTCCGTATATAAATTACTTGAGGATACAAAATTTTATAACAACAAGTTAATCTTTCAATCATTGGGATGGATTTAAAAAAAAAAAGCGGCAGATACGATTTTTTTAAATGGGGAAAAAATATGAATGTACGGTACATTTTTTTTTTTTTTAAATGTCAAAGCCAGCCTCGAGGTGGAGCTGCCCATTTTATGGATGCCCGTAGCTCAGCTGAGATCAGTGCCCGGCGTTCGACTGTATTAATAATTTTATTTCACGATACGGATTATAAAATCGCAGATAGCAACGGTAAGGGCAGCGCTTCGAGTACGTCGCGTGGTCAGATACAAATAAGCCAAATTTACCAGAGTTCCGGTAAGAATAACGAAAAAATTGCGTCCCCGTCGTCGTCGTCGTCGTCTTCGTCGTCGTCGTCGTCGTCGTCGTTGTCCTCGTCGTCACATATATTCCAGGAAACGACGAGGGGAAACGGCCATTATCCAACAGCCCAAAGTAATCAAGCGAAGATATCATTGAACAACAATAATCTGCCGGTCACGAATCGCAACAAACATCCAACCCACATACCTTACGATCCTCATTTGCATAGAAATAGCAAACCGCCGTACTCGTTTTCCTGTCTCATCTTCATGGCGATCGAGGACAGTCCCGTGAAGGCACTTCCGGTGAAGGAGGTATACGCCTGGATACTCGATCACTTTCCTTACTTCCGGAACGCACCGACCGGATGGAAAAATTCCGTCAGGCACAATCTCAGTCTTAACAAGTGCTTTCGCAAAGTCGAGAAAGCTCCCGTAAGTCGATCGGTAATTTTCACACGAAACATTCCCCCTCCCCTCCCCCCCCCCCCCCCCCCCGCGATCAAGCTTGCGAAAGAGACGATTTGAGAAGACAACTTGACCGAATTTTGATGAAACGAGTTTGATTCATTGATCCATGGAACAAAGTGGTTTCCTTTTTTTTTGTCTCTCCTTCGGGATTAGTTGTCCAGCAGTGTGGGCGCAAATTCGCGTTCGTATAATCGACTGTTTGATCCATAAAGTTCGTATTTTTTTTTTCTCCATGCAAAGGAACGTAAAATATCAACGTCGATGGGCGTCCTCGCATGTGACTCTGCCGATGGACAAGTAATCCCGATAACAAGCCTTCCGAATCGTTTCAATATTTTTTTTTCTGTAAAAATGGAATAAAAAAAAAAATAAGCAAACTTTTTTTTCCCCGCCAGAATTTGGGCAAGGGTTCGCTCTGGATGGTGGACGCCCAGTATCGTCCGAATCTCATTCAAGCACTTTCACGAGCGCCGTTTCCGCCGCCAACGAGCCAAAATCTTTCGTCCAACGACAAGACGCCGCGAAAATCAACGAGCACGAGACTGCCCGATCCCGTTCTCTTTCCGTATCTCTCGAAGAGGCTCGCATCCAGCAATATCGGTGACAATAACGAGCTCGAGTTCGACAGTGACGTTGACGCCGCTGCCGTTGCAATGCTATCATTCAAACACGGACCCATCATTTTGAATCACAACAAAGGTAACGTCGATTAACCATTGAGCATTGTAACAAACGAACGAACGAAAAAACAAACGAACGAACACTTGTGCTTTTTAGCTCGAATACTCGAGAAACGCGATGGCAGACGGAGACTCGCGAAGATACTTGAAACTCGAAGAACGAAGAAGATAATGAAAATTGGGTCACTCGTGACTTATCTTTTCCGTAATAATGTTCGAAATTCAAGACCGATCAGACGAAACAAAATATAGGATTGACGCGGGGGAAAAAAAAAAAAAAAAAAATTCCGAGAGTACTTATGAAGTATTGCGCGGTAAAAGTATCGTGGGCTCGGTTGTTGCCTGATTTAGTTGGCATTTCGCACGATTGACTCGTCCCTTCAGCGATTCGGGTCTTGATTCACCGGATCCCCACCCGAGAACCTCGCTCTGTCGCATTCGTTTCGGGCTAAATGGGGGTTTCTCGTCTCGCAGGGCCGGGAGACGCAGCACGGGAAACGCGGCGCGAGAGGGATGCAATTTGCCCTTCGGAATTTCTTTCAATCGTGAATAGCCTCGGTGATATTGATTAAAATCACCGGTCGAGTAATTACTCGACAAAAACCAAAAAAAAAAAAAAATCGTAAGTGCCACTGCTTGTACTCACTGCAATTGTACGTGAAAACATTTTTGGCAATTTTAGGATCGAACGGGGACGATTATTCCGAGTCCTCCTTGGTAGGAGGATTTCCTAGCCTTATGATTAATCAGGTCCCTTCTAGGCCCTGATTATTCAAAGTTCTTCCGAGGGACCCTTTTAGGCCCCAATTATTCCAAGTCCCTCCCTGGGGCTTGATTTTTTTTCAAGTCGCAACGCTTTTCGAGGACGCTTTTCACTTTTTCACTCGATTTCCAGAAGGACCAACGAAACACTTTTTGCGGACTTGATCACTTTAGTTCAAAAAAGTATCGCAACACTTTTTGAGGATGCACTTTTTCACTCAATTTCGAGAATGACCGTAACACCTTTCAAGGACGCTATCCGCGTTTTATCGTAATTTGCAGAATTTTTTTAGGACACTCGTCACTTCTTCGAACTGCGGCTAAAGATGTTTTCACATTTAAAAACCTAATGAAGGTTGGCCCTTTGCACACAGTTTCTCTACATACGGAACTAGATCATACATTTTTTTTGTGAAAGTGCTGGAATTTCACGTTTTTGAACTATACAGATCGATTATAACGTGCTTTTCGTGCGACAAGAACGCACGTGAAATAACGTTTTTTTTTGTTTTCGTTTTAATTTGATATCTCGTTGAAGGTCCCCTTAACCTTTTCGCTCCGGGGATTTTTCCTTTAAAATTGACCTCGAATTTTAGCTGAATTTCATGACTTAAATGAATGAACTTCTTATGACAAGTCACCACTCGGAGTGCTGGTCCATATATGGACCAGTCCCGGAGCGAAAAGGTTAATCTCATTGAAACTTTGCACACGCGTTTGAAGGATAAGCATTAAAACGCTGTAAAATTTTCAAATCGATGAAATTTGTCGGTCGCGTTGAATTTAATTCGTGTGTATGGGTTTCGTAAAATATATATATATATATATATATATATATATATATTCAGAGAATCGGAAAATATTTTTGGAGCGATTCAAATTCAATTTGCACAGTAAAATTGGACGAAATCATCGAATTTTCAGTCGATTGTCAAATTTCTCTGTCCAAATGTGACTGTCGATCGCTATAAGTTCAAAGGACACATACGTTTCATCGATGAATCAGAAAAAGAAGCTTTCGTACGGATTTTTTTTTTTTTTTTGCATACGATACGATATCGATGATTTTAAATCGAAATTGAAACAAAACAAAATTGAAACACCCGTGACTGTCCGTGCCGAGTTTGTGTGCTATCGTGTCCCCCTCGAAAGTGCCAAAACTCGCCACAAGCGGCGCTACTCGCGTTTTCGCGCATAGAACGCGGTTTACGTGGACCGATGCAAATTCGAATGTCGACAAAGCGAGGAACGACGATTCTTGGTTCATGGCCGTTTTTCATGAGTATCAGGCCACGAGGAATGCAAAAACCGATAGAACGGAAAATTCGAAAGGTCGATTGATCTTCACAGCGAATAACTGCCAATTTGTTGGACAATTCCATTCGTACGGATCCAATCGGATGAGAGATTGTCATGAGGCACCTCTTATTCGTTTATTTTTCGAGCTCAAAGACAGCGCAATCTGTCAGAATGATAGGACAGGTGTTGGAATAACGGAAGATCCTTGTAGGGGTCCGAACAGTCTTTCGCTTACGGGACAACGTTTCGCTGAAAGCCACCTGGCGGATTTAATTTGAAATTAATCGAATGAGAGATTCCAATTTATCCAACCAGATGTCATTCTTGGGACATGAGTCTGAATATTTTTCGCCTCTGAAACCAAATATTTTCACACAACTTGTGGTTTTTTTTTTTTTTTTTCAATTTATTTATTTTTTCAAGCATTTCAATGGATCAACGACAGAGACAGGCCGCGTCCGAAGCTTATTGGCTACTCGAATTTTAATTTTTTCGTCATCGACATGTATTGACCTCCCTTGACCGACTGAGCAAAGTTATACATGGAAAGAAAAAAAAAAATCTGTTAAATTTCATTCGCAGATCGTAAGAGAAAACTCGCCGCCGAGCCGGAGAAATTGGTTCCCGTTATAACGAGGAGTTCGAGCGAGGATCACACCTACAGTTGCATAACCTCCGTGCAGCTAGACAGGTGGGGTATAATGGACAAAAAAAAATTAAAAAAAAAAAAAGAAAAATTAAAAATAAGAAAACAATCCTATCGACTGTGTTACTCAAGGCCTAAAATATTTTTCACAAACTTCGCTATTCCTTGATTATAATTACTATTTCTCAATAATTATCGAGCAAACAAAAAGTAAAAACAAAAAAATACAAACAGGTCAATTCAATTTATCAAAAATTTCATAACTTTGAAAACAAAAACTTCCTTCTTCTCCCCGCTCTGGCTGGATAAAATTATTTTTCGACGTCTTATTTGTATGTTTTTTTTTCTTCGTTTTCGTGGGGAAAAAAAAAAAAAAAAACAGCAAGAGATCCGGTGCGGATATGACGATACCGGATGTCGATGAGCAGAGAAAAATAGCCGAGGGCGCCGATGCCCTTTTGAATCTCGCCGGTGTAAATACCGCCCTGAGTCACGTCAGCTCGGCCAATCATCGAATCGAAGATTCCAGGACAATGACGACGACGATGATGACGGCGCCGACGACGATTGCCTCGATGACGACGACAACGACGATGACGACGACAATGATGGCGGCAGCGGCGATGATAACGACGACGAAATCAACGGCCCCGCAAAAATCCAAAAGACGCTCAAACTCGAACGATTACACGAGCTTACCGGACAAGAGGCGGCGACGCTGGCGCGAATGGGGCGAGGGTAACAGGTATCTCAAGCAAGTCAGAGGTTGAGTGTGCATTTTTCTCGGATGCAGCACGAAAAAAACGAAAAAAAAACAAAAAAAAAACAAAAATAGGCAAAAAAATGAAAAAAAAAAATACTAGCGTCACGCGCTTCGAGCGGAAAAGCAAAAAAAAAAAAACACGATTCAGCAGCCGGAGAAATATTTTACGATGAGCTCGCGGTGACAAAACAAAAAAACGTTATTTCCGGGAGAATAGCGCCGAAATTGGGATTCGTAATGCGCGTCGAATTTTTTTTTTTTTTTTTTTTTGTATATTATACTTCTGACGAACGACGCCAGGGGGTAGGGTGCTGCGGGGGGAAAAAAAAAAGTAACACAACGTTTCGTGCGGGCGATTACGTGACTCGCTAAATGCCAAAACGAATACGGTAGCACTGAAATACACAAGCAATAATAGACAAGTAACGGGAGCATGACGAATGAACGGTAGAGCTGAGGAGCGTCGTGGATCGCGATGTTCGTAAAGAAAAGAAAAGAAAAAAAAAAAAAAAGAAAATCGAAACGTAAAATTTGAGAGATCCTCGCGATTTACCGTACCCGAGGGATATCGAGGCAAAAGATGCAAAAAAAAAAAAAAAAAAAACAAAACGGTAAAATTTTTTTAGAACTGTTGCGAGGAATTATACATATTAATTGATAGAGAGTTTAATTAATGATAATAGAGTTATATATTAGTTTTTTTTTTCTCCCCTGTAGATATGTATAGATGAATATATATATATGCAATTTAAATTACTATTCGAATAGAAAGATTGAATAATATATTTGAAAAAAAAAGTGTGTATGTATATATGAATATACCATATATATATATATATATATATATATATATATATATATATATATATATATATATTTATATATATACGGTATTGCGCACGCGAGAAATGGGCGTAATTTGTGAAATTGCAATTAGAGAGCGGGGGTAAAAGCGATAATATTCATAGCCGATTTATCGCAGAAGCAAATTGGTCCAATCGGCGTCGAGGAGTTTACGCGAGAAGTGAACAAAACGGGAGAAAAAAAAAAAAAACATGTAATTAGCAATTGGTACTGTATGAGTTGTCGCCTTTTTCTACTGCATTCGTGGCGGGCTTTTTCACATAATTTTCAATCGTTCTTTACGATACATTATAATAATATGAAGTATAGCGCGTAAAATCCTATAATACGCGGCGAATATTGTCACACCGGTGTTTTCGTCGTGCTCGCTTCTGGAAAGTTTTACGATCGGGGGGGGCTCCTTTTGTCTCATGCGTGATTTCATTTCTTATTCTTAAAATACGATAATCACGTGGATAAGATATTCTATTCTTGAAACGAAAAAAACAAACGAAAAAATTGGGGAGAGGAGGAATTATCAATTACCGTTGAGGAGCGAGAGGGAAAATGGGGCAAAACCAATCCTGTGGAGCAAAATCGACCACTAAAGAAAAAGAAAAAAAATTGCTTATGAGCATTAGTGATGATGATGTTGAAATTTGCATCGTTGGAATGCAACGAAAATAGATTTTTTTTAAATAAAATAAAAACAATTTCCAGTACTGTCAACGCTTTACTATCATATTTAGGCCCCAGGTCGCGAAAAAAAAAACAGAAAAAAAGGTTTAAACGATTTTCGACTTCAAGACAATACTGGAAATGGTTAATTTTTTTAAAACCTACTTTCGTTGCATTCCAACGATGCAAATTTCAACATCATTAGTGATGAGCTGTATGCTGCGTGGCTCTCCGTTCAGTCCCAGAAGGGCGCAATATTCCCCGTTTTTTTTTTATTAATTCAAGCTTTTATCAGTTCACGCGAGAGCGCGCGCAACCATCGCACTCTAAAAATTTGAGTTTCTTACGGAAAAAAATGTCAACTTTCCGCACGAAAATTCAAAAGATTGATCAAATATTGAGGCGCATGTGAAATAGCTTTTTTTTTCTGGTCAAGCAAACCCGTTTTTTAAGTGGATCTCGACGAGTTAACCCCAAAAATTAAAAAAAAAAAATTATTCGAAAATCTTTTAGTCTATTGGGTTAAGCTCGGTGAACTTGGAATCTTCCAGATCAAATTTTTACAGTCCAGAAATTGATTGATAATTGGTAGAGTGGCCCACATAAATGAAGGCTCTCTTATTGATTCATTAGTTGAAAAATGTTGTTTGTCTAAGCTTTTTGCTTATGTCCGGTCATTTGAACTTCCGATAGAATTCCTTATTCATGCTTAATAGGAGATTCACTGGGATTCGCGGGAGGTAAAGAGAATCGGTGGAAATCCTATGCTTATACATGCGGGCCGACGGCACTGCGCAGCCAACTGTGAAAATAATTTATCATGAATCGGAAAAATCATGGAATTGAGATGAATTCTGTAAAGATAAATGAATACTTGACTCTTTTTGACAGTTTGGAATCGACAATGGTACATTGTCACTGATATAAATATATATATGTATATATATATATATATATATATATATATATATATATATATATATATATATATATATATATATATATATATGGGGAATTCCAAGTCAAATCACGTGGTCATCAGCCTGACCTCCTCGGATTCAGTTGACGAATTTTTTTTTGGCATATTTTGGTTTAAAAAAAGATGGTTTTTTTAGATTTTTATCACTTGTTTTACCCCGTAAAATAATTTTTTTTTTTCCTCAACTTTTGAGGAAAAATAAATTGGGCCCAGGTTTAAAATTCTGAAAATTTTTCCATAGAATCTGGGAATTGAAAAAAGTATTTTTATCGCAGTCAGAGAGTGGGTCAACGATAATTTATATTTTTTTTTTATTGAAGAAAAAAAATTATTTTCCAAAGTTTTGAAAATTTTAAAATGTCAATGATAGTTTATTGTAGAAAAAAAAAGAAAAAAAAGGTCTCTTGGTGAAATTTTTTTTTTTCATATTTTGATAGTAAAATACTGAAAATTCGCCCAATAATTCAATTTTATTTCAATTATTATTCAATTATTTAACTGTTTTCCGAGCTTTTAGGATTTGTAGACGGGGGGAGTAAAATAGTACTTTTAAGACTTAAAAGTATTACTTTTTAAAAGCGAGGAAAAAAATAGTAGCGTTGTATAAAAGTTATTTTACATTGCTATAAATGAAAAAAAAAAATTCGATTTTATAGTGTACATAATTCGAAAATAAGTCTGGCAAAGGCGCTTATTTCTTACGGTTGGTTAAAGTCAAGTGTCATAGCCACGGGCACCAAATAACAGTCGAGCTGTCGAGAAATTTTTCGCCCTCGATCTAACCTAACTGCCTTTGGCTCTGAAGCGATGTTGCCGTGCTCTTATCCCCTCTTTGCATATCCCTTCACTTCGAATATTAACTATGAATTCTGTGGGTTCGTTGAATAGTATTCATAAACTATAAGTACACAAAAAAATCTGATTTTTGTCATGCTGCCTCATTCACCTATACTGTATTGAAATAATATTTTTAAAAAATTTTCCCCTGCATTCTCTCTGGAATTATGAAGGGAAAAAAATTCGCAATTTCTGCTTACGCCATAAGAACACGCGTTAAAGGAGCCTCGTCGGACATCACTAAATTTTCATGCGAATGGTGTAGGTTTGCCAAATAATTTTGTCAATTATTTGACAAAATTATTTGACAATAAAATGTGCGGGAATTATTTGACAATAAAATTGCCAAATAATTCCCGCACATTTCGACAGTAATAGTGAATATGTGATGAAAAAAAATTCAGATTTTTCTGCGCATTTTGCTCTACCTGGTGAATCGCCTTTTAAATTTTTCATGGTCTTACTTTGATGCGAAAATGTCCGATAGCGATTGTTTTTTTGGGGGGCGGTGCTTGGTTTGTCCCGAATTCCGGCTTTTTATCATTTTCAGGGAAATTACGTTGAATTTCGTCTTGCCATACTTACTTTAACGTGAAAATGACAAGTAGGACGTTTCTCTAGGGAGGTGGTCGGTTTTTCCCACTTTGCCAATTTTTTTTTTATCGCTGACAGCGGAGTCACGCCGCATACAACTTTCCTTTACTACCCCAGACACGGAAATGGTTATGGACCAATTATTTTTTTCTTTATGATCGGTTTCGCTCCACAGGACAGTTTTGCCCCAACTTACCCCATGTATATTGGGATACTCGGCACTTTGGAGTAACGAGAGTACTTGAATTATCCCTGGTACATTAATTACATGATGGAGTGTGCGAAGAAATTTCGAGTAAGCGATGCTTCAAATGCTCGGTTACCCGGTATTTCAAAATACTTGTACTCGATGCTTGAAATAATTTCGGTACTCGGTAAATCGAACACTCGGAGTACTCGGTACTTCGAGTATCCGAAATTCATGGCACTGAAAATACTTGGAGCAATTCGTACATGGATACTTGAAATACTTTGTACTTAAATTACTCGAATTATTCGGTACTTTGATGTTTGAAATACTTGGTACTTCGATACTTGAAACGCTCGATACTTCGATACACGAAATATTCGGAGCTTCGAGACTTTGAGCAATCGATATTTCAATACTTGAAATACTTGGTATCGCAATACTTTGAATAATTGACATTTGAATACTTAAAAGTGTTTCGAGACTCGAAGTAATTCGTATTTGAATGCTCGATGTGCTTGGTACTTCGATAATTGAAATACTTGAGGCTTCAATGCCTCGAATACTCGGCACTTCGATGGTTGAAATATTTTTTGGTACTTCAATACTTGTAATACTCGGTACCCGAATCCTTGATACTCGAGTACTTGAAGCGCGAAATACTTCAAGTACTCTTGTTTATTACAAGTACTTTTGTTTATTATTCAATTATTTCGTTTAAAATATCGATAAATGTTTTTTTTTTTTTTTTTTTTTTTTTTTTTTTTTTTTTTTTTTTTCGACAATATTATAGCTCACAAATTCAAGTTTTGAACATCTCGTAAAAACATTATTATACGATTCAAAGTCTCGATGATACGGTAATAATGTTGTCTCGCGCTGATTTGCATCGCAAATTTACAAAAAAAATTCAGCGACGCAACATTACGGCGCTGGGTACTTGAGGCGTTGAGCAATAAAGTGCTCAAAGTGCCGGGTTATTCAATTGCATTGTCCTCCTCGGGTTTCCGGCTCTCGGTCGGTGATGCAAAATGGGGGGGGATTCAATTTGAAAAAAAAAAAAAAAAAAAAAAAAAATAGGGAAAAAACCGAAATAACGCCCGAAAATTTGGGACGTTGAGGAAAATAAGAAAAAATGAAAAGTATATCCCGCTCAAACTAGCAGCGAGTGAACAAACGGGGTTTTCGCACGTGTACATTGGCATGCGCATCGTTATTGTCTTTATAAAAAAAGAAAGATAGAGAAAGGTATATTTTTACAGGGCTCTGCCCGCGTGATATGAAGCTCTTCCTAACGATTCGCTGAGACACTGTTCATTTTTAGCTTAAACGGAGAGAATTTTGAGAAAAAGAGGAAGTAAATCGTAAAAAAAAAAAAAAAAAAGATAGCACCGATCAATGGAACGAACGTAAAAAAAAATCGATTATCCGAGGGAGACAACTGCGTACTAGGAAAAAACGAAAGAGAATGAAAAATTGAATGAAAGTCGTCGTTTTTTTTTTTTTTTTTGCGAATAAATTCGTCCCACACGCTGGTAGCGCAACCCGGAAAATGCTCGCTCGTCCACCGATTCGAAATTTACGCATCACTTCGCTCCTATAGTGTTAAAATGTAAATTTATCAATCAGCTCGTACAAAAGTGTTTCATAAAGAAACAAAGTTTGTTGCCATGACACTTTTTTCAGTGTTCACCGTGAACGTATTGTTTTTTTTTTTTTTTTTTTACACTTTGTCCCACCCGGAGCGGGGACGAGTGTTTTGCCTGTCGGCAAGTGTAAAAATTTTTGATGAAAAATTTTTTTTTTGTAGATTTGGGACAAAAGTGTCCCATTAGCGATATGTCCCAATCTCAGTCCAATTTTGTTGAACGAAATTTCGGAGCATCCGTTCATTTTTCGCAACGAAAATTCGATCAAAACGCATCGAAAAACGGTTAAAAATATTTTTGGGACACTATGTGTCCCATTTTGCGTAACGATTTTCGTAAGTTCTTGATTTTCGATGATAATTCAATGAAAAATTCGGCTCAAATACATAACGGTTGTGAAAAAATAACCCCCCCCCCTCCCCCCAATATCTGGGACACTTGTCCCATCAGGAGCGAAGGGATGTTTGATTCAAGTTTCAGCGATCAATGATCCTACGATTTTTTCCACTTTCTTTTGCCATCAAATTTCAATTCAGGCACACGTATTGTTTCTTGTCCCACGCTTCCACGATAATGAATCATGAATTTTTTTATGTATATATATATATATATATATTTTTTTTTTAATCTCGCTCAAGAGCGTTTCGCGTTTATGTATTTTTTTTTTTCGCTGCTTGCTGATCCGAGACACTGCTTGTGTACGGTCAACGAACGGATCGCTTTGAAAAGGGCGCGCTGCCACGAGAATAAAAAATGAGGAAAAAGAAAATCATTGACGCAAAATAAATAATCGGTAATCCGATGATGTACGTGCGCGCGCGCGTGTGTATGTGTGTGTGTGTGCATGTGTCTGCGTGCTTGTATGACGAGTCTTGGCGATCGTGGACGATAAAAACATTTTTCGAAGCTATAGCTCTCGTTCGCTACGACTGAAGGTCTGTTCTTCCATATAGCTTATTCTAAACTAATTCACTTTGGGTGGCCCAGAATTTGGCAGGCAGGCAGGCGAAACTCCGTTTATCATTACCACGACAATTTAACGACAGAGATATGTGTTGAAAAAAAAAAAATAATCATAATAATAAAAAAACGAAGAAACAAAAAGAAAACTAAAATCTAAAGAACAAAACACACACACACACAAAAGACAAATACTTTAGCAGTAGCTGAAACGTTAAGTTAACTCTAGAGTTTTACAATTAGCGAAAAATCTTCTACGATCATGATGCAGAGAAACAAAGAAGCAAAAAAAAAAAAAAAAGAAAGCAATATACACCAGTAACACCTGATATCGAATGAAATACTCTCTAGTCGGCCGGTTGTTTTTTTTTTTTTTTTTCTTTCTTTTCTTTCACAAGATGGCGTGGATTCGCCGTATCGATGTACGAAAAAAGAAAAAAAAAAAAAAAAAAATAGCGTACCCAAGTCTTGCGGACCGTGCCGATGGGACCTCGATATAAAAATCGTTCGATCGTTGTAAATGAACGAAGAAGAAAAAAATTTCGGTATGCTCGAAAGCGATCCTCGATCCCTCAAACGCATTGCATCTATATGTGTATATGAATGTATATATATATATATATATATATTTTTTTTTTTTCCATACGATCGAGCTTTTTTTTATCGATCGGTCGACGCTCGATCGGAAAATCCCGATAATGATAATCACTAGCGCAGCGCCAGCTGGTGTGCGATGCAAATTTGTTACTTTGCAAAAAATAAAAAAAAAAGAAGAAATAATCGTATTTAAAGTAGATATAAATCATAACGAAGCACCGCGTACGGACGTTAATGAAGCATTCAAGAAAACAAAGGGGCGAAGATCGATGAATAATGAAACCGAGAGAAAAATAATAATAATAACGATGCGAAACGAACACCCAGCCACGGACAATCAAAATGCCACCGTTGGTGGTTCATTTGCTTCTGTTGCATGACGTTGTGCCAAATCGAGAAATCCTTTTATTAGTTTTCGATAAATTTCACCTTTATTATTTATAATAATTATAGTGCATACGTATATATATATACATACATATATATACACTATATATATGTATATGTATATGTATATATATATATATATATAATTATGTATATTGTACATTTTAAGAATTTTGTTGGCGTAATATGTAATATTGATTATTATTATTGATTATTGATTATTATTATTAATTATATATTATAACATTTCAAACCAACATACACACTGTAAAATGTTTGTTAAGTTTTTGGCCTTGCTTATACAACTTGAGTGTAATATCTTAGGCTGTAACCAACGACAGAACTTTATCTAAAAGGATATGACAAAAATATATATATGTGCATATATATATATATATATATCCGTGTAATTATTTATTTTTACCCATTTTAGAATTCGCGAGGAAAGTATAAAAGATGAAAAATAAGGTCAAAGCACTCTGGACATACTTATTTAAGACTTATTTATTAAGACAACAAAATCAACAAATCGATAAACTTGAAATGAAAAAAAAAATAACAAAAAACAATGTTCTGTCTTTCTGAACTGAATTTTATGTTCTTAAACGGACTTACAAAGGTAAAATTCTATCAGTAATACTAAACATTGATTTGTCATGTTCCGCAGGAGTCCGCTACACACTGTTTCGTTTTGTTGATTTCACGGAAGAACTTTTTACCGTTGTCTACGGTTGAATAAAACGTTTTGGGTCATAAGTGATCACATCTGATTCATTATACCACGAACAAGCGCGCGGTACGAAATCTCTTACCTCAAAATGCTTGCCTAGGCAGCCCCTACTACACACCGTAGAAGTATGTCCAGAGTTAACACAAACACTATGTATAGTGGCCTACGTATAGGATCGCTTATTTGCTCCGTACGAAAAATTCTGAAACGAAAAATTCTTTGGCTTTTCGTGTAATATCGAATAGTTCATTATAGTACGTAATTATTATTGCTATAAATAATGAAAAATATTAATTCCAAGGGGAAAAAAACCGCATTACAGTTGCTCAGTGAAAAAGTGTGGCAATACTAGTGCGAATTTGAATAGTGATTTTTACATATTTCCGTTGGACATGACGTCTTCGATTAATCTGTAAGATATTTTGCTGTTGTTGACACATAAGTTACTGGAATCGAAAAAAAAAAAAAAAAATAGGGTCTTTTGCGTCTATCAATAGAGAACTTGCATTATTTTCAACTTTTAAATGATTTAAAAGATAATTATTCATATACATAATTTGCATCGGTTTTTTCAGTTACTCATTATTATTTAATTGTACCAGCTTGAAAATTGTGCTGCATTTCAAACGTGCATCACGTGACAGTGCCGTCACAACACCCCAGTGCAGCAGAGCCTCTAGCGGTAGAATTAAGGAATTGAAGCAGCTAACCATTTCTAACCCAAAAATATTCGTAATTCGTAAATATGTAGTCTGTAAATAGGATTAAGGAGGTTCTTAACATATATACTTGGATGCGGGAAGGGGAACGTACAGCGTGGCGCGGGTGACGTGCGGGGCAGGTTTCGTTCGGCATTTTTTGTCACCAAATACGTTTTCATTTTATTAATTTGCCATTATACTCACGCTTAATTCTGTTTGCAAGTATATTTCACAATCGGCACGGTTAAAAACTTTCTTTATGGGCAAATTATATCTATTAAGGTCTAATATATCGTTTAAGCAAGAAGTCCCGGAAGAGAAATTCTCAATTTTTCAGGAGTGAAGATCAAAGACGACGTCGTTTCCCACTTTGAGTGGCAATGACCAATCGGGAGAAATGACGCGGTCCTCGATGTGGGGCCTTTTGTAGGATAAGTAAATTTTGCCCCAGTTTTACAAATATTTTCGATATTTCATGACTGATTCACTAATGATGAATATTTACGATTAACTCACGTGCAAGGCCGTATTTCAAAGGTGCATTCACGGAGTTTCAAATTACGAAAAAATTCAAAAATATTTCAAACTCTCGATCGATTCAAGGAGAATTAACGAAAAATATTGCTAATAACCGCAAAAAAAATTATGACCAGATAAGATTTCTCGCGACGATCATATAAATATCTCTATCGCGATGAAAAAATTTTTGCATCGCATCCAAAAATACCGATGAAAAGTCATATTTCGAAAATTTAAAATCTTCGGAATTACCGCGCTAATAAAAAAATAAGTTCTCATATAAATATTAAATTGGCAAATATAATAAAGCGTAAAATTTAAGTCTGATGAGTCTTCCAAATTTATCATATCATATGGGCTCAATATACAACTTTTCGCAGGGTTTTTTTTCGTAAATGACCGCGAAATTTAAAACTGTAGAATGTCGTTGTTAAAAATAACTATATAGTCTCGTTAAAAGTAACGTGACAAATATTAGGTGAGGGCTAGAGTTTAAAAACTTTAAAACAAAAAAAAATAATAACGAAAAATAAATTAAATACAAATATTCACGTGCAAGTCACGTGGCTCGGCGAGGCAGGGGTGGGGGGACGCGTGTGACGTATGCATCAACACCATAGCCCGAGAGAGGATAGCCGGAGACCTGCGCGAGAATATAGTTGGATGTATGTAACAGCGAGCGCATCCACCACAAGGGGGCCTCTGCTTTGCTATACTTCCCTTCCATCATGGTTCGAAAACCCGTCGGTCTGCATTCCAGTGTTCTCGTGCTCGTGGACGCCAACGGAGCGACGCCGAGTTTACAGGGACACATTTCGTCCGGCGCGTTCTCCCGGTCTAACTTATAATATCATAAGAGCTTGCGGCGTGTACAGAACTAAATAAATCATTCCACATAATAGATACTCTATGTACTGTAATATACATATGCAATCATGTATATTTACAAAAGTACCGTAAATATAAGGTAAGAAAAAGAAAAACAAATATATATATAAGTATATATATACGTAAAGCACAAAGAAAACGTTGGAAATTCGTGAATCTTCGATCTCCGAGAGAGAGACATGCAAAGAGTGTTTTAGTGATCGACAGCGTGTGCGCGCAGCGTCTCAAGTGTGTTGTTGTTGGTGTTTTTTTTTTACTATTTTGGTAAACGTCGCGCAAAAAAGTGTTCGAGGTTTGAGGTTTCATCACAGAAAAATCATCACTGGTTGTTTTCCGTTACGTGAAGCTGACCGATACGACGCGAAAGGGTGAGTTTTAGTTTTCTTTTTTGGCGCATTCGGATCATCGACTGCGAATGAAAAGTTTTTTTTTTTTTTCTCGAATGAACCAATTGAGACGAGCATTCAATGGCGTATAGCTAATGAAATGATTTTGCGAACCTCGATCATGGCAACTTCGACGTTTCGTCGGTTTGGCGGTTTAATCCCCGATTCGTCAGAATCTGACTTGCTTTGTAATTTTTGCCGAAATTTGGATTGAGGGATATCGAAAATTTGCCACAACAGGGGTTTAGTCGATTCGCGAAATTTCCTTTAGCGGGGTCAAGTGGTTACGAAAATGTTACCAGAATCGGGATTAAGGGATTTTGAAAAAAAATTGCCATAACCGGGGTGAAACGATCTAGAAAATTTTCCAAAACAGGGGTAGTCGATTCGCAAAGTTTCCATAAATGAGGTCAAGTGGTTACGGAAATGTTGCCAGAATTTGGGTTAAGGGATTTCGTGAAAATAGCCATAACCGGGGTTAAACGATCTCGAAAATTTGCCAGAACAGGGGTAGCCGATTCGCAAAGTTTCTATAAACGGGGTCAAGTGGTTATGAAAATGTTGCCAGAGTCGGGATTAAGGGATTTTGAGAAAAATTTCCATAACCGGGGTTAAACGATCTCGAAAATTTTCCAGAACAAGGGTTCAGCCGATTTGCAAAATTTCCATAAACGGGGTAAGTGGCTACGAAAAATTTGCCAGAATTACCATAATCACGGTTAAACGATCTAAAAAATTTGCCAAAATCGGGGTTAAGCGTCTTCGAACACAATTGCCAAAGTAGTTGGACAGAACATACTTGTATCGTATATATATTTCACAAAAACATCCAAAAAATATACATAATCGCAAATAATATTTTACTTCGCGATGCTGTACGCTGGCACTTCGCCGCATGTTTTTTCTCCTCTTCGTTTTACTTCTCACAAATATTGTATTTTTCGATTTTTTAACCACGTATTTTTTCGTTCACAACGATTTATTTAATTTTTAAGTTCAAACAAAACCTCCTTCTAACCTCGGGGTGAAAAAAAAAATCACTCGAAAGACATTGAGGTAAAAATATTTTCGGATATATTCACAAGGATTAGGAATAGTTCGTTCACCATGTATTTGCCTACAATGCTCTCGATCTCCTAGCACCTTCCTAATAAGTTCCGACACCTGCCGCGCACGCTCTTCGAGGGGGCACACGAGAGATCATACAAAGGCGTGTGCTCCTGACTTTCGTTTCCGGAGCTTTTGCCGGGAACGCTCGGGTTGTATTATATGTCTCAGCACATATACGAATATAAATCGTGGATTTTTTTAAAATCGAAAATCCCGATTTTGGAAACTTTTCGATCGGTATTTTACGGAAAAATTTACGTGGATCGGGATTAAATCAAAATATGGACAGTTGGAATAAAAAAGTATTTTCAATACACTTTGGTTTCATAAAAAAAAAAATTATTTTGCCTAGGATCCGCGATATAGCGTCACTTTGCGTTGAACCATTTTTATTTTATTTTTTCTTATTCCTCCAAATTGTACAATAAAGTTAATTTCAAATGATCAGTATAATAACGAGCACATATAATGCAGAAATTTTGTGGAAAATCTTTGTGTTTGGGTCTTGGGAGTATGAAGTTAGAAACAAAAAAAAAACATTTCGAAACTCGAATTCTAAATCATTACTTACAATTAGATGATTATACAGGGATTAGTGAAGTCCCTGGATGAAAATCTTAGAACGATGAATTTTTTGGGTCGAAAAAAAAGGTGAGAGGCTGGAACGAATTTTCAAATGTAATCTCACGAGAGGTCCTTTTTTTTCGTAAAATTTGCCACGTAATGCTCACCTGACCAACGGGGAAAAATCTTGAAAGAGCGCGAGAGTCCCTAAATCCAACCACAGCGGACGACCCTCGCGATTTTCACGGCTTATTTCACGGTGAACCGAAATATACAAAGGGCGTGTGTTTTGTTGCATGTTTCGGAAAATTATCGATCGTCGTACTGCAACGGTCGAGGGTCGATAATAATCTTTACCTTTTATTTTGCCTGTTTCTGAAATTATGTGTATATCTCGAAACAGCCTTAGAAAAGTGCAATCCAGACACATACGAAAGGAACATTTTTTTTAAAATTAAAATAAAAAATTTATTCAATTTGGGGGGACCTTTATGTTAAAATTTGTAATAATAATAATAATATTTAATTAATGGTCCTATACGATATAAATAAGTGTACAGAGACAAATTTATGGGTTCAGTTTTAAAAAAATTATTCACGATAAATTTATTATTACTAAGCCTTCATTCGAAGTAATAAGAGCCCCCTCCTCCTCATCCTTTCGTTGAGGGACGATGTAAACTGGGCCCGGAACGAGAATAGCGCGACGTTGCCAAATCGTGATTCCGCGCGATCCTCGGGTCTCTCGGGCTCAGTTTCAACGTCTGGGGACCGAGGGGTTCAAAATATCTGCATGGAGTCCGAACGCCATGGGAGATTGGCGGGAGTTAAGGTATAGTCCTTGCACTTTAGCACCTATCGGAGAATTTTGTGAATTATGGAAATATATCTTGAGCCACGTTTTTTTTTAAGCTTCGAAATTTAAGACACTGCAAAAAAAGGCCGCAAGAAAAATTCTTTTTTGAAATCCCCGTTCTCTGGCATAGGATATACGAAAAAATCAGCTCGCCCACGAGTTCAATTGAAAAATAAACCTAGTACTTGAGTACTGGGAAGGAACGATTCATTCGATAATAAATTTGTTCACGAAATTATGAAATTTCATAATTCATGCAAATTTTAAATATTTATCAATACATCCGACTGCTACTACTTCTGTACGTGATGAAATTCTATTAATTATGAAAACCAATCAAGATTTATGTAATCATACGATGTATTTATTACAAAACTTCCAACAGTTTTGAGATTGGCCAAGGTGAAATGATTGGCCAAGGTGAAATGATTAAAAAAAACATATTAATTCCAGTTCTAAAAGACGTCTCCATGATTATTACAAATTCTGACTATTACTTTTACGTGTCGTCGGATTTTATAACTTTCTCCAACAATATTCTTGCTGAAATCGCTGATCACACGACTATACTGCGTTCAACGAGAGAACGACACACAATTCCGAAACTAAATCCGTCCGGTACGGTCAGACTCCGCACGTAAAGCCGGGGCTACACTATGCGGTTCTATACCGCAGCGTTTTCAACCCATCTATAGTGTAATATAAGTCTTAAACTATGCATACACTATAGATGCATTAAAAGCGCTGCGGTAGAACCGCATAGTGTGGCCCCGCACGTAAGAGCGTAGATTTTTTAGTACTGTAGCTAAATTATCGTCCATTTGGGCCATGCACCAAAAATCTACGTTCTTACGTGCGCGGGGTCTGACCGTACTGAATGAATTTAGTTTCGGAATTGTGTCGTTCTCTCGTTTTGAGCTCAGTATATATATATAGTTTGCCACATGGGCTGTCTTAAACACGGGATGGAGTTGGGACTGAAAATCCTTTTAAAACCCGGGACTGTTCCATCGGAGCTTGGAGGGGATCGGGTTGATGCGAAGAAGGGAGTTGGGACGGATGTGCCTTAAAAAAATGGAATCCAAAACATCCCAACAGAACTTTAAAGGATATGGGGCCATCGTGACTGCTACCGATAATAAACGCAGCGGAGATTTATCAATTTTTATTTGGGGATCAAATTAATATCCACGCAAGGGTTCCTCATGTCCCGGGATCAATAAAAATTGCTCCAGGACCAGGAGGATTCTGGTGAATGAGCCAAAGTTGATCCTAAATTCGAATAACTGATTATTATTTAAACTGAAGCACCTTTTTTTGGATATCCAAAATTAAATTTATAGTCCTCTAACTCCACAACTCTTCGATTATTACAATACCTTGTGTGCGAGCTTAACCCTGGAGCGTGGATCGAGAGAGGAGGAAGGAGAACAAAGTATATATAGCTCGCGCCACAATACAATCTAATGGTGCATCCGTTCATCGATCTCTATCGACCTGTACGAATCTTTTGAAGTGCTTCCTGCATGTGTATCCCTGACGATGCACGTGGAAACTACGAGAGAGAGAGAGAGAGAGAGAGAGAGAGAGAGAGAGAGAGAGAAGGTAACAATGTACCTCATTGTGTCTCGAGTCCATATTCAAAGTTGCGGAGGAAGGAGGGATATATGTGTACTTGCTCACGTTCGAGCTTTTCCGCCTTTTTTTTTCTTCTTTTTCAGGCCACCCAGGTGAATTTTTGTATTATCCCAAATGTCTTTCATAATATTACGAGGAAAACTCGAGGATCCCTCCTGACTCTCCACTTCACCCCCGCTCTGTCACTCTTTCATTCCACTCCCATTGCTTCCATTCTTCACCTTCTTCCAGTTCTTTATTTTCTCCCTTTTATGTATTCCTCGCACTTCGCTGCCATTCATATAAACTTCGAAACACTCACTCTTTCTCTCTGCTTTCGTTTTATTCTCATTCGAAGAAAACGATGCATAAAAGATGATGTCGAAATTTGCATCGTTGAAATGCAACGAAAATACTTTTTTTTTCTAAAAAAAAAAAAAAAAAGAAAAAAATAATTTACCCTATTGCTGACGCTTTTCTCTGGCATATTTAGCTCCCGGGTCCCGAAAAAAAACAATAAGAAAACTGAAAAAAAAGCTTAAATGATTTTCGACTTCGAGACAATATATACAGTGCATTAAACTTTGCGAAAACCATTGTGAAAGTGAGGCACTCGTTCGACTAGTGTGTGGAGCGCAGAAGCTACCTTGAGTTGATGATATACTCCGAGACGATTTTCAGCTTAGGGCTATAATAATAATGAAATTTCTGAAACTCGAGTCTCTTGGATGAAAGTCAGATATCCCAACGTGTGTGAACCTAGCATCTTGTGTTTCAGCATCTCATAATGTAACTACAGTTTTTATGGCAACTGCGGCATAGTTCTGCAATTCGGGATAGCTTGTATCAATAGTTCTGATGAATTGAGCCTACAAAACTGCATATTAAAAAAAGAGAACGAAAATTTGGCAGTTTGCATACAGTTACACAGTTCTATGATAATAACAGACGAAAAGGCGGATAGACTTATTATTTATAACTTATTGCAAATATAAAAGCTATGCAACCGTGAGATGTTGACGCAAAAATAACGTGAGTTCTGGGCTTGATCGAGGGTCTTTAGGTTAGTAGAGAAGTCCTCGAGTAGTCCCCTCACACAAGCTCGAGAAGAGTTCCGGACTTCAGACTTTCCTCAATAATTATAAAAAGCGTGCAAATAAGATATTTTCAAATTGCTTCCTCATCATTTTATCTCGCTCACGGAGCTTCCTCCATTATATGAGCATGGAAGTTTTTCAATTTTGGTTTCCTCACAGAGGAAATTTTGTGAGCGAAATAAAATGATGAGGAAACAATGTGCAAATTTCTAATTTTCACGGTTTCTTTCTGCGTTCAATTTCAATAACAATACAATAGTGAACACAAATTTTTCAATAACATTTGATACTTTAACAAAAAACCATATTTTTGCACCATTTTCCATCTTCGACCTGACGCCATTTTTTTATTTTTAAAGTTTTCGAATTTATGTTTTGACCATTGTCGTCCAGCTTATTATTTCTAGTTTTTAAAACACGACCCTCATTAAATATGTGCTTAAGTCGAATAGAAGTGGCGTCATCACGAATAAGACACCCGAGTGCGCCTTGTTCGCCTTGTTGTTGCAAAATTCTGTCAAGTAATTTTTATTTTTATTTTTTGCCAAAACATACTGGACAAAGAAATAATCGTGAATATCAGCCGATCGTTATGATGAAACGTCATGATTCTCGTTGATCTACATGAGAGGCTGCCGCGGGGCTTTAAAAAATGTACGAGTGAGGAGGGCTTTTAAAAATATTTTATAAAAAATCAAATCGAAGGAAAATACTGAGAACTATCCAACGAGAAGCTTATTAATTTATGCATTAAAGATCGTCATTATATATTATACACGTGTCCATCCATATAAGTTTTACCTCAATCGTCATACGAGACTTCACGGTCGACACTTACTCATATTTCTCCTTTCTCAGACCACGCGAGATAAAGAATATTGTACACACGCCATACCAAGAAATCAAACAAGACGAGCCGTCTCTCGATGACCATACAGCAGCTAAAATGCCTTATCGCCGAGAGTTAAAAAAAAAAGCTTCGCAATGCTCTCTGCTGCGCGTGTGATCTTCGATAAAAAAAAATTCAAAAATTCTTCCCGTCTCGCGTTGGATAGGTAAATGTCGAGTGGAAAAAAAAATTATCCGTGTCCTCGTGAACTGAAAGGCTGACGATGATAAAACTCGATCTTCTGCGATAGATTGCATGGTTTTTTTTTCTCCTCTCGTTCGTTATGGGATAAATCGACCAATGAAACATTTTTTCGAGAAACATATGATGACTCGACTTTTTTATAACTCAATAATTTGTAAGCAAATCTCATGCAATTAATTTTTTTTTCCACTAAGATTGAGAATTAGTTGGATATGTACTAGTATTAATTTCGTTATAATAAAGAGACTAGATTCTGAAAATATTATTACAGATTTGAAACTCGATTATGGATAATAAGTAAATCAAATATTTGCATTATATATATCCAACACACGCGGTTCTTTTCCGTTCTTCGGTTACTCACGACCCAAGCATATTGGTTCGTACTCTTTCTCACTTTATTCTCACTTACTAGCTATATAGTTCTCGCACACTCTCTCTCTCTCTCTCTTTCTCACTGTAATGATGAGCCTCCCAGTCTCATCGAGGGTCAACGATTTCGATATAGGATAGACAAATTTATCTCCGAGGGGCTTCTTACGTCGGCATCACCACGGTATACCAACGTGTATACACGGTATTCGCTATGACTTACGTATTTATATATATATAGAGTTCGTATATAAAGTAATTGTATATGAGCATATGAGGTATTCCACCACGTATTTTGGGGCTAGGAATTCTCACAAGTATCATCGAAATTCTTTAACTTTATAGGAGGATAAAAAGTTTAGACACCGTCTGTATTTTATTCCAACACAATTTTACGATTCAGATTCTTGCCTTTAGATATGATTTCGGCGATATTAAAAGTCTTTCTGCGACAATAAAAATTTCAGTATCGTGACGAACCATAATTGATGATTTATCTGGGATGGCTCAAAGCGTTTTTAAAAAACACCGGAATGAATCCTGAGTCGGAAAATTAGGAGGAGAGTTATAGCACATACTTGAAAATTTGGCACTTCCAAGAAGCCCTAAAATCCAAACTCAGCCACAATATTTATAATACGTGCTAGAATGTGCAGCTTTTTCCTGGCTACGTATATAGTACGTCTAGTGCAGAAGTGCGAAACGAACCCGATCATCGCGAGGTTGACGATCCCTGCTATGGAATTCGGCTTGTTCATTTTTATACAAGAAGGGAAGGTCGGAAAGCGAGGCAAGCGCGCGCGCGCGCGCGCGCGTGTGTGTCTTCGGGACTTTGGCTCCTTCTCACCTGTTACGTGTACGACCTGCAAGAAGCAAAAGCAGCAGAAAACAGCCAGACCCAACAGGAGCAACATGTCGAATCCACTGGGAACGATACCCAGAAATTCTCGTGTAAATATATGTATATATGTATATATATCAACATGCCTTACCTCTTTGTATACAAGGGAGATCGAGTAAATGGAGTAAATGGAATCCTAAGGGAGCATTCGTAAATTCAAGTCGTAAACAAACTTCTCTCAACCTATCAAGCATCCAAGTCAAATCCTGTTATAAGGTCTGCTAAAAATGTTTTTTTTTTTTATTTCGATCAATGCGATGGACTTACTATTTTTTTTTTATCGAATAAAAAATAACCTAACACTTTCACAGATATTAATAACGCGATAAAATAGATCAACACCACAGTTGAGACCAACTTTCTACTAAGAAACAAGGATTATGCATGTACATTTAACCGACAGAATCAAACAATAACCTTTGATATGGTTACATAACCTACAATCGTAACGGCCATTTTGTGTTAAGGCGGCCATTTTGTTATACCATCATAGGGAATGCTCATTGCCATTATAAATAGTCAAAAATGATATTTCATTGGCTTCTACCAGAGCGAAAGTTACATTCCAAGAAATAGAAAACTATCAGTCAAAACTATCGAACTCGATAAGAAATTATACGTGGACTTCAGAGGTAATCCGAAGTGGAAAGGTTAATCAAAGGAAAAATAATCCTTATCCAAGAACCTCACTCGTCATTTTCTCCCGCATCGATATTTCATAATATTTCCAATGCTGATTATCATTTTTGATATAATTTCTTACTTTTGTACTTAACTTTTCCTTGTGCAGTGCGCCACTCTAACCAAATTTTCCACCGTAACTTTCGTTTGGATGACTATATGTTTGGATTTGGGTTTTTACAAACCAAAATGTATGGTGCAATTTTAAAACGGTCAATATTTGGGGTAATTCTCTAGTTACTTTTCCGAATTTTCGCGGTTTTTTTTCGACAAAACTCTTCATTCCGGCACTAAAAATGATAATCAGGCGGGGGAGCATGAAAAAGTTGGAAAAGAATTTACCATATTTGGGTTTGAATTCGTTTTGGTCGGGAAGCGATAAAACGTGTAGCGCCACAGCCGTACGAAATCTTAGTGTATATATAGCATAACTTGCCAAAGATCTTGAAACGTAACGTGAGAGAGAAAGAGAGAGAGAGATACTCGTGAGGACGAATACCGAACCAGTTTGCACACATATCAGAATCCCTAGAAGCTGCGTACACGAAACTTTTTAAACTCACATATATACTCGGATCGGCCAAAAGTATTTTTGCCAGGGAGAATGGATCCACGAATTCCTTTCGGAAGTCACATTTTTCTTTATTTTTCTCGCTTGCTCTGGAACTAAAGCCAAGACCGGTCCGAGATAAACCGTGTGTTGTAGTTTCAGTCTGATCGATTCAGTCTTGGATTTTTATGGTCATTTCGCATTATCCAGAATACTTTTATTCTTTTTTTTTTCTTTCTTAAAGTCTCCAAGCAACGAAGTTGGAAAAAAAATGTATTTTCTCTATATTTTGATGAAATAAATAACATTTCGAAATTTCCAAACAACAAATGTTCGAAATGCTTCGTTGTTCATGTAGCAAAAATATTCAACGAGGGTATATTAAAGTTCAGGCTGAACGGTGGATAAAATTTTGATTGAAAGTATATATGATCGAATTTAAAATGTATATACAATCGAATTTAAAATGTGGTCGAAGCTCAAAATTTAGTTTGAAAGGAGGACATAAATTGACGAATGGTGGACGTGTGGCTATTGACAAAAAAAGAGATTAAAAAATTAGTAAAAAATATTTTGCAAGTGCGTGAAGCACGCGGGCTGAAACAGCCTCCTGTGGTTTTTTTTTCTCAAACGATTATCTATAACTACCGACATTTGGGCTACGGAGAAATCTGGAATGAAAATAACGGAAAAAAAATCTTTCTTTCACGAAAAAATATAGCTTCCTCTGTGGAGGAAGCCAAAATTTATGCACGGGAAAAAATTATAAGGAAGAAATGTGCAAGTTTCGTGTTGCACACCTTTTTTGTTACTCGATCAATTCGATGGAAAAGTTGGCAGAGTTATTTTTTCTTTTTTTTTTTTTTTTTTCAAATTCCGAACGAAATTTTCTATCGTACCCGTAACTTTTGAAAAATTTATAAACTCGATCACGATGTCTTTCCGATACGCTTTTTCTTCTCTTCTACATCTTCCACCTAGCGTGTATCATTTCAACGATCGATTTTCGCGCGCTCTTTGGTCTCTCACACGCATCCTCGTCTCTCTCTCTCTCTCTCTCTCTCTCTCTCTCTCTCTCTCTCTCTCTCTCTCTCTCTCTTGGTGTCATTCCAATGCCGTTGGTGTGGCGGAAAGGCAAACGGAAGCCTTACGGTATAAATGTCGAACATCTCTCGAGAAACGCGAGAGCTAGTAAGACAAATATATATACATATATAATCGAGATCGACGAGAGAAAAGTATATAAGTGTAGTATTGGCAATGATATACACAAGCTCACTTGTAAACCCGGGGATTCGAGCTCGGCCTAGATTTTTTTTATTTTTTGTTTTTTTTTCGGTCCTCACCGAGCACCTTCGAATGTCCGAAGTCGCGCGTGGCTCATGTCCGCGCGCCTATTATCCTCTTTGGTCGCGTCTTGTTTATTTCCACTACTTCGAGCGTCAAAGCCCGAGCACAAAAGATTGCTTTTGTTTTTTTTTAAATATCAAGTTGAGAGATCTGGAAAAAGTGCAAATGGGTATAATAAACTTTGGACTTTTGTTTACAAATTAATAAAGAGAGGCAAAAGAATATGGAGAAGGTTAATGGAGGCATATACATTTTTTTTTATTGCGTCAGTTACCTGAGAAATAAGAGATTCAGTGCGATTCTAAAACTTATTTCATAATTCAAGATTTTTCCTCCCTGACTCATCAGAGCCCTCGGGGCAAAACCCCAAAGTTTGAACGTCCAAAGGTTCCTATATTTCATTGTGCTTTTGAATTCTACCGGAATGAGATCGTTAAAAACTCGCAGACCTGGAGTTGTATTGCTCCCTAAAACGGACATCACACTCTTGTCCATTATTCACAAAATGTAGATAACGAGGGGGGGTTTTTTGTATCTAAACGTTGCACCAAATACATTCGATCGTCATATAAACACACCACTAGCTTTTAGTTTCCTACTTTATTTTTCCTTCTGAATGCATATAAGGGAAGGCTATACAGAAAAAAATACGCGGCAATAGAAGAAAAAAAAATTGTGACGAACGTATATATTATACACACATGCAAGACACATTGGGCAAACACTCGTTCGGATAAGTTGTATATTCCAAGGAGTTTAAAGAGGTGGAGAGCGGAGGACTACCCACTATAGTTTTGTTCCAAGTGTGTTTGATGTCATTTCGTACGGAGCCTAGCACTTCTCTCTCACTCTCTCTTTTTCGCTCCTCCGTCTCGTATTATTATTTGACTGCTTCTCAAACTTTGTTTACCTTATCCGCCGTGTCTTCTGCACAGCGTGCGTGCCGTGTATAATATATGTATAGACAAAGAAAATAAAAATCGAATTTTAGAGAATCGAAAGAAACCACTATCCTTCATGATCAAAGCCGTATATTTCACTTTCTCATTCTTAGGTAAATGTATTTCACACTCTTGTATACATATATATATTGTATAGTTAGGTGGTTGGGTGCGTTCATGGATCTACGAATGGACGGCCTTATAGGGTATGGAGCACAGCGCCCCCTCGTCCGAGTCTCGCCTCGGCGTCGAATCGTTTACAACAGACCCAAACACCCACGTGTTGTGCTCTTTTGCCAGAGGATCTAGTCCGAGAAGCTGGCACAGTTATTGGCCGCTATCGCGTGAAATGATTATGGGCTCAGCTTGCTGACTGTAGATCGTGTTGGACCTGAGACGATGAAAAGCTGGATCAATTATCGTGTCTGTTGATGAGACGTTCTGATTAATGCGTATTTCTTCTTTTCACGCGTGGGTTGACGACTCTTTCTTCCTCTGAAGATATGAGCCAAGCACTGGTGCATATTCATTCTGTTCAGGTGTGCCAATCTTTGTATCTTTCTTCTGTCCAAGTGGATCAATCGCTGCCGCTTTCTTGAGGGCTTGTAGTGGCACTTACTTTTCCATCTGGTTTAGCTGGGGTGCTCCTTATTTTTAGATGATCCAATTACCGCGCTGTGTTCCCGGATGAAGTTTACAGGTGAGGTTGCATGGAAAGCTTGCACGAGGACCCGGCGGTGAATGTGTCGTGTGAGGTGAGAAGTCCATACGGCTCTTTAGAGCGTTGGTGATAGCGGAGTGAAGAAGAAGAAAAAAACGTAAAATGAGGAAAGAGCGGAAGATCGAGCCGGAGCGAGATAGATGTATCTAAGCTTGTTTCTATTCGTTTATTAAGCAATCCGAAGAGAGCGTAGGCAGACTCATTCATAGATCCCGGTCTTATACTACAAGTCTCGCTTTTCCTCGTACTATATGTATATTATCATGTATATATTATACTTATGTATACGTATATAAATGAGCGTGCACGCTACACCCACGCTACATCTGACGTTTCTCGAATGTTCCTTTCTTTTTCATTCTTTGTATCTGTTTTTTTTTGTTCAGTTTCCAATGATGATCGGAGGAAACGTTTGATCAATGTTGGGACAGAGCCAACCTATTTCTTAAGTTCGTTGAACTTTACTTTTTATCTAGTATGATAAACACAAGAGGCTTCTTTTTCGATATAGGGTTAATTAAAACACTCGTGCAACGTGAATTACGACTACTTCGAAGTTGAGTGGATACACAAAAGACCGAATTTCTTATTTTCAAGTACAGGGTTAATCATGGGCTTTGACGTAAATAAGATCAATTATGACTTGATATTATGTGCTGATGAATCTCTTTTTCGTAGTTCTCGGCACTTTTTGGGCCGATTTTCATTTTAAAATATCATAAAACCTGCGGGTCTAACCAGGTCCATCGTTCATCGAGTTATAACTATAATGATTTAAACAAAAGTTGGCAGAATCGAGTTATTAATCATCTCCTTGATCTTTCCTTCTGGGGCATGCAGTTCGGTACGCCTGCCGGAAGTCGATTTCTCTAATCTACAAAACACTGTTCAATCCACTTAAAGTCTGTGTATCTCGAGCGAAGAAACAGACAGGAATGAGTGAGAGAGCGAGAGACGATTATATGCCAGGAACGCAGCGGCACGCGTTCTATTTCCACGTGAACTCTTCGGATTCTAAAGTTAAACCACGCGTTGACGACAACGACGACAAGAAACCGTCGTCTCGATGCCATTAAAATTTCTGTTGCGCGGCCTCGTCTCGACTTGCGGCTTAGGTATACGCAATGCGGAATGCATATTAGGACAGAGAGCCGGATTCTGGCATTTAAAAAAATGAATATTTATCCACGACCTGTCCATGCATTGATAATCATATATCTGAAACACAATATTGGTCCGACCAACCTTGAAAGCCCAGAACTCGATTACCCCCATTTTGGGCAACCTCTATTTTGGCAATTCTTATCAGGGCAACCAACCCCGATCTTCCTAACTCTGACCTTATAGTTGCCCTAACTTGAGCAGTCCCTATTTTGGCAACTTTTCGATGGATATCCTGGGCTCTGGTAATACAAAGCTACTCCTTAAAATTGTCAGACGCGGCTTATACCCGACAATCGGAAAGAGTACAATGACTCGGGTGTGGGGGTAGGGTGAGCATCGATGAGAACGAGAGAAAGGGAAGAAAGGGTGGCTATACGACGCCACGGATGAACCAGCTCGAGTAGTATAACGTAACGCTTCGTATATATATTCCCGAGTAAACACACCTCTTAGAGATCTCTTACGTGCTTGCAGAATGTGTCAAGATGCTGCCGGTACCCTCCCTGCTGTTAGGCGCCCTCGCGGTCCTTCTACACGCTCTGGGATGCTACGCTTCGGGTAAGTTACATTTTTTTTTTTTTACCAATTTATTTTGAAATTTTTCATAGCCAAGACAAAGGTAAAAAACAAAAACTTACAATCAGACTTTTTCGTTTTATAAATTATGTCTTGACTATTACCCGACTATCATACATTCGAATACGATATTTCGGGCACGCTTTCAGGTTTATCGATCCCAATTTGCAAAATCGAATAGCGGTTTTCTGCGATTAACTAAAAAGCCGAGCCTAAAAAATGTGCATATATATCTAATATAGTTGTAGTTTTTCTGAATGAACAGAGACTTTAAGAGTACCACACAATAATTGAAATGAATGAAATCACTCGTTATTTTACATGAAATTTTAAAATTTACACTCAAACACTTGTCTCGCAATCAAATCTGACGATGTAAATAAAAAATAATCTCATTTCGCGTCTAAACTTTCGTGGCCACGACACGTATACCACAATTTTTCGTCAAATACAATGCTCGATTGAATTTACGTTTGTTCGCTCAATAAAATCCATCAGGACAGAGACAAGAACCTGGCATGGTGTTCAATCGTCACCCTCAGCCTCTGGCAGCTCCGCTCGGGGACGAAGTATACTTCGAGTGTAGTCTGAATCTCGCTGCTGAAAAGTTTGCCTGGCGTCACAGGCCATTGGGTTCCGAGCACTGGGGTCCCCTAATAAATGCGCCTAATAGCGGTGGCAAGACCTCCAAGCACGTGGTCAACTTTGACGATCCGTCCAAAGCCGGGGACTACAGATGCATAGCTTTTTACGGTGAGACGACGTACTTTTTTTTTTTGGCATTATTTTCCCAGCATTCATTGAGTTCCTTTCACTCACATTCCTGACAACGAGAAGCAATATAATACCGGGAGAACATCGACGAGATCCAACGGGCTACAGGGCGAGCATATGTTTTATAGCTCTTGTCCCGGCTTGTAACATGCTTTTCCTACGATAGGACGATTCTTCTCACACCTTTTATAGAACCACTAATAACGCTCAAATCGCCGAGGCTATACCCTGAACGACCAGTAGTAACGATTTTTTTCTTTCGTACAGCTTCAATACCAACCAGCATCTCACGAACTATATGGTTATTCGATACCAAAGCAGTATACAATTTTATAGCACTTCGTGACTCCGGTCTTACGACCTCTCTCTCACACATACATACGCACACACACACACACACACACACACACTTTACCGCAGAAATTTTTGTAAAGATACATCTTAAACTTATAGAAATAATTTTGTTGTATTATTTTTTATTGAAGATAAAGACGATAGGCAAGAAAACACATAACAGGATTTTTCTTTTCAAATATATAAAAGGCGATCATCATTTTGTCACAACCGCTCGATAACCGAGGTGGTTGCATCGCGTCTATCAGCCCTCATCCTCGTATCTACTTTTTGATATACAAAATATACATGATGCAAAAAACTAAAAAAAAAAAATTAATACCTCACGGCTACTCGGCTTACCTCCACAGATGTTGAAGTCCATATAGATGATAGAAGTGCAAAATTCTTTCAACTCACAAACCTTGCGATTCCGAGCAAAAAAATTGCAATTCATGCCACAAAATCACAATGAAATTATATGTTCTCGCAGGTACGAGTGGCCTGGCCTCGGATCCGGCGCGTCTGAGCCTGGCGACGATCGAAAAATTCACGGACAAGAGCAACGTTGTCATTCGCGTGCCAGCCGGTAACACAGTGCCGATAACGTGTCCGGTGCCATACTCGTCGCCCGAAGCGATCGTACAATTCTTCAAGAACGACAGTCCAGTACGTAGCGTCAATATAACCGGTAGCAAGACGATGGTCATTGAAAACGCAAGAGTCACGGATTCCGGTGAATACGCATGTACAGCGGAAAATTACATAACGACGCAGACGTATCGCAGCAATTATAAAACGATGTTGGAAATTTACGACGATGGTACGAGGGTCGATCCGTATTTCGTTAAACAGCCAAAACCGGTGTACACGATATTGCGAGGTAAGAATGTTACGATCGAGTGTTACGCGGCTGGATATCCGGTGCCGCGTGTCACGTGGACAAAACTCGGACGTGCATTGCCAATGGGCTCGCGTTACACATCAACGGGTCTTAGAATCGTGAATGTACAGTCCTCGGATCGTGGCGAGTACGATTGTATGTGGAGCGAAGGCGGAAGAAACATATCATCGGCGATAATATTGAAAGTCGTGGAGATACCGAGAGTCGTTAGACCACCCAAGGCCGCGACGTTCTCGGAAGGCGGTGAACTCGAATTGTCATGCAGCGTTACGGGTGATCCACCGCCCAGTCTCGAGTGGCTGATCAACGGTGAGCCCCTTATGCGCAGCGAGAACGTCGAAATAAAGGGAACTACATTGTTCATATCACCGGTCGAGAAGAGACATGCGGGTTTCGTTCAATGCGTCGCGAGCAATGATTACGGCTCGCACTCGGGTTACAATCTACTCAGGGTTAATCCCAAGCAGCACGTTGGCGGTGGTAAGACTCGCGATCACGGAGCCCCGAACAGCGGTGTTCATAAACACACGAGGGTCGGTGGTGGCAGAAGAAGAAGTAAAGAGGGACATCGTAAGGGAACAGGTGATTATTCGGGAAACAATTTTTTTTTTCCCCGAACAAACCATGCAAAAGTCCATTCGTCATCGTCGCGGAGGAATCTTCGCACACTATAGTTCGTTGCAATTGTATTTTGAGAAATTTTTATCCGATAAGGTGTTGAGGTGGCCAAAAGGTCCGATTATCCGATCCTCTGAGAAAGCCCAATGATGCTCGTAATGATTTTGCGTGTCTCTGGTACATTTGTGCGCACAAATTACCCTCATTCATGCAAGAGATTTCTCATTTTAAGGATGCTTAATATGCTTATTGGTATTGGTTGCTTATACCAACTTCCCTGAGGGTTGCGGACTCCCTTCTTCCTGTACCGTTGGTCTCCTTCTTACTTATCCGCTTGTCTCCGGTCCGATTCCCGCTACCGGAGCTTGTCGCGCACCCGCTAGATGTCAGTACTTTGGGACAGAGGCAGTCGTAATTCGTACGCCCTGCTTCTGGAGCTATGTCCTAGCCCGCTGTGCTTTCATCAGCCGTGCTGCGGCAATGGGAATCGAACACGAGAAATCTCGCAGTCTTTCGGTCACCACACCAAGGCGCTGCACCTTTCCTTTGGTGTCTACATTTTTAGGTGGGTTCCGAACCATCGAGATCGCAGAAGAGAAGCAATTGGAAAATTTTACCCATTGGTGCCGGTGGTGGGAATCGAACCCGGGCCCACTGCGCGTGAGTCGGGCACGTTATCACCGCGCTACTGCTCCTTTCGCTTAATATGCTTATTGTCGATAATGTATAATTATAATTATGTTGCTTAATAAACTATACAAGGATGCCTCTTACCAGTTCCTCTGATCCCTAATCCGTCCCGAGTCTCGTTTGTTTCTTTCCGTTAAATTTTATGGATCTTGCGCGCCAGCGGTGGATCTCTGGTACATGGCTTTTCTATTCAACATTAATCCTCCATCACGTAAACAGTTTCCATCAACGCGGGTGCTGGGGGATGTATACATCGAGCCATTAAATTGCTTTAAATACAACACTTTTATTAGCTTCAAGAGATTTTCCATAATCTGTCATTGGGAAGCTACTCTCAAGAGCGTTATGATATATAATAATGACATCAAGAGCTTTTTATACTTTTAATAGCACTAAACCCTGTCGTGTTTCATGCTTACGATTTTAACAAACTTAAAAGCTGGTGACGGATAAACTCAGCATGTTATTAAATGAGGTTATCTTGGCTCTCATTCATTTTTGTATCCCCGAAAAAAATGCAATATTACACCGAGTGGTAAGGGAGAAAATTTTTGTTGATGAAATTCGTTATCCTAACCACTAGACAATATCGGATGTTATTATTTATATGGATATCCTAACCACTAGACAATATCGGATGTTATTATTTATATGGATATCCTAACCACTGGACAATATCGGATCTTGATTTATATATGATATCCCGCCCTAGATTGTGGCGTCATCTTTCGGGCAATAATCGGGGTAACGTTTTTAGTAAACGTCTGACGGTGTTTCGCGACCTCGCAAATTACCTGATCGAAACCCCTCTAATAAGGGCAAATCATTTTTGTAAAATTCGAATCACTCGCGCAATTGTATCCACTAGCTGGAACACTGCTTGTCAGTAAAGTCACCTCGATCACTAAATTTCGAAAGCAATTCCTCAAAAAATCAATCCCGGAACTATTGGCGATTTCAGCATATTTTCTTCAGTTTACTAAAACCAATCTACGTTTTTTTTTTTAACCATGATATACGTCTAGCTACAACGATCGTGAAGGTTCCTCTGCACCGATTCTGTGGCATCATTTTGAGGGCCTATTTACCAAATTCTGACACTTATTTACTATGATAATACGACTAAAAAGAACGTTTTGTCTGTCTTCAGCAGTTTTGGTCCCACCGAATCAGCCAAACGTAACGAGACTCTCGGATGTATCGGTAATGGTTCGCTGGTCCGTTCCCGAAAACAAAGGCTTGCCAATACAATTCTTCAAGGTTCAGTATCGCGAATTGGGACAAAAGATGAATGGCAAACAGTCCAAATGGATGACGGCGAATATGGAAATACCGAATCACGTTAGATCGTTCGAAGTTACCGATCTTCAGCCCGATCACACATACAGATTTCGCATAGCCGCTGTTTATTCCAACAATGACAACGAGCTTAGTCCAAACTCCGTGAGATTTCACTTGAATCGAGTCGTTGGTTTCGACAGCAATGAAATGCCAATACCATTGCTCACGAATACCGAAGCCCTCGATCACGATCGTGTTCTGCTTGTTTGGCAAAATCCCGACAGAACGGCGAGCATCGATGGTTTTTACGTTTATCATCGTGCCTCGACGTCGGCCGGTGAATACATGAAAACCACCGTGGAGGGAAAAAATTCTACCAACATAACGATCTCACACCTGTTGCCCGATACCACATACGAGTTCAAGGTACAGAGTTTCTCCGTCGATGCTGCTTCGGAATTTTCGAAAATAGTACGAGCAAAAACTCTGAGAGCGATAACGGAAGCACCGCCGGTGCAGCAGATAATACAGGAAAACAAACCGAAGAACGCCGACAACGGTCGCAATGGAAATATGTATGCGATTATCGGCGGAGCACTCGGTGGCGCTACGTTACTCGGTGCACTCGGTGCTATAGCGGTCGTGTACAAGAGGAGCAAGATCAAGCAGAGCCGCGAATCGTCTCAGAACGAAGGTAAAAGAGACATGTCTGCAAAGAGGATTATCGAATTTTGGGGATTTTAAGAATTCATTAACGATCACAAAAATAAATACCCCAAACGAAAACGCATCCCCCCTCCCAGTCCATGAATGTATTTTTCGTATGGCGAAAAATCCCCAAAAGAAAGTTATAATATATGTTTTTGAATCTTATGCTTCGAAAATTTTCCGTTCATCGCCTATCAAGTGAAATTTTTGTCAATATAACTAAAAAATTGTACCCGCGAAGACACAAAAAATCGACAATCTACTCGGTTCTTCACATCACGCGTGTAGGAATAATTTTTTTTCCCCCTACCGAATCGCCGTTATTCAATTTTGTTTTCAAATATTCGTTGGCAAAATGAAATTAACATATTTTTGATCCTGTGCAACAGGCAAACCCATGTCAAACGGACGAATAACGAACGGGGGCATGAACGATTCGAAGATCAACATAACCTCGAATCCATTGGCTGTTCTCGACACAACGGACGACACGATGCAGCCTAAGGTTGGTATCATGAAATGTCCAAGATTCAGTTATTTTGTCGGAACAATTGGAAACCGAGGATCCAGCTTGACTCGCTAATCGATCGATCGATCGGCCGAATCAGATATAAAATATTCACGACCGCTGGAATATCTTTGAAACGCGTCATTTAAAAAATCATAAAATATGAAGAAAAAGAAGATATACGTTGCTGTTCATTTCGTTTTTTTCAACATTCTTCCCACAAGCTTAAAGATGCTTCGCGTCTAGATTTTGTCATGAATCCATTGAAAAATCAGATATCAATTCTTATCCATTTCGCAACTAAAAAAAAATGAATGAACAATTTTTTTTCACAATTAATTTCTAAGAAAATTACATTTTTGTCCAAAAATGTTCCTTGATCCTCGGGCTTCCTCTTCGTCTATATATATTTATATATATTTACTTCTCTATAGTCACTTCTTTTATCTCGCTTTTTTTTCTCGCACTCTCTCTCTGGAACCGCTTTTTCTTTTGTTTTTTTTTTTTTCGAAAAAAAAAAAAAAAAAAACACGACACACGTACGTTACCGCCTCACACGCTCTAGATCTGAAAAGAAGCGAACGAACACGCATGTTTCTGAACAGAGCGGACAACATACGTCGATGGAAATGACCTCGTTTCTAAATGGTCAGAACAACAATAGCAACAACCCCCCCACTGGCGAATCGACCGGAAGTGGAGCTGTCGAGGCGTCATCTCGCAATGAACCAGCGCCGCATCATCAAGGATCGATGCCGATCGAGCAAACGCTGTGAATTATCCTTCGAGAGGACAAAACGAACTCCGTTCATTTTTTGTTTTGTTTATTTTATTTTATTTTATTTTTTATCGCGTTGGATTCTTTTCATTTCGGGACGAAATGATTTTACTTTTTCTTCGTCCATTGCGAATTATATTAACTGCTCAATGCGTGATTATGTACTAAGTGCCTGGGAAGGATATTCAGGATGGATCTTCGTGATCAGATAATAACGAATTGAAAATGCGACGCCTGGCGGCGAAACACAGAGATAAACAAAGATGGCCGTTTGGTGTTTCGATTACACGACGACAGAGCGTTCAAATTGAAAGGAACGAAAACCGGGACAAAGAGAAATTACGATTTGGGATAAAAGATTACTTTTTTAATTTTTCAATCGTATTTTCGTTCAAAATCGTGTAATTGCCGATTGAGGCTTTTTGTCATTAACTTCCAGGAGTTTTTCGTCTAATTTCTCGAAATACCGGTTTGGGATCACACAGATAGCTGTACGTGGTCCGTTAGTTTTCGAATGTCTTCAATGAAATATCAAAGTCATGAAAATTCAAACGTCCGCGACTGCAGCGCCGCCATTCGTGAACCGTCTATCCTCCAATGAAGTCGTTTTGTCGTCTCCTGGGCGACGTAACCTCGAGATTTTAAAGCGGGATTCATTATAGAATAATCATCGTAACGTATTTTAAGGAGGCGTGAGCGATATTGGTCTAGTCAAATGGGCGATATTTTTTTTTGTTTTTTTTTTTCTTTTCATTTTCGATAGGTTACGATGAAAAAATGGCGTTAAAAAATCATAAGAATTTAGGAAAAGTTGGGTAAAATTTGTATGGATTTTTCGATTTTGATCGAAATTATTGTTACTGAGGTTTCGTAAAATTTTAATTTTTGAAAAACTACTAAATTTTTGTTTCTTATCTCATATATATATGTATATATTAGGGTGTGTCGAAAATGGACTTTTTTTTCTTCGCTCATACCACTCAAAACTTTAGCTTTTGACATTAAAGAGGTCCTCGTTCAAGGAGGGCGCTGGAGCTTGAAGTTTAGAGGTCGCTCAACGAGGATTTAGGTTTCCCATCTGATTAACACGTAAAAAAATAATGTTTTTCGTTCAAAATGATGTCAGGCAACCAAAAAATTGGCGATGTCTGTGTTTCTTGGCTTATTTGAAAGCATGACTCATCCCTTAAACGATGATAGATCGTTTTTCGACTTATCTTGTTCCAATTTTTTTTTTACGGCACTTTTCGACCACAATAGTCACTTTTTAAAGTTTAAAAAGTCTCCAAGGTATCAATGAGTCCAAAATGAATTGCTACAAGTATTGATTGTTGATTCGAATATCAATAACTAATTCCAAAAATTGATAAAACATACAAAATTTCTTAAAATGAACATGGTCTTTGAATAAAATTGAAGATACGGAAATACGGAATTCAATTTTATTCAAAAAACCATGTTCATTTTGAGAAATTTTGTATGTTTTACCAATTTTTGAAATTCGTTATTTATATTAGAATCAACAATGAATACTTGTAGCAATTCATTTTGGACTCGTTGATACCTTGGAGACTTTGTAAACTTGAAAAAGTGACTATTGTGGGCGAAAAGTGGCGTAGAAAAAAAATTGGAACAAGGTAAGTCGAAAAACGACCTATCATCGTTTAGGGGATGATTCATGCTTTCAAATAAGCAAAGAAACACAAACATCGCCATTTTTTTGGTTGCCTGACATCATTTTGAACGAAAAACAATATTTTTTACGCGTTAAGGAGGTTCTCAACTCAGAGAAAAACGGTAAGAATGATTCTAAAATTTAAGGTGAGGTTTGTGCTGGTACTAGGAATACACCGTAATTATTTCAGATTTTTTGACCTCGTAGTTGAGGAGTGAAAAAACATTAAATATGCCGCTTATACGTGGGCTCTTATGGGAGAAGTATTCGAAGCTATGATCGGAGATTATTTTAAGAGTGAAAAAACGGGAAAATTTCCCCGAAGAACCGCTTACACGATATATTAGACCTTCATAGATATAATTTGCCCATAAAGAAAGTTTTTCACCGTGCCGATTGTGAAATATACTTGTAAAGCGTGAGTAATGGCAAATTAATAAAATAAAAACGTATTTGGTGAAACAAATGCCGAATGCAACCTGCCCCGCACGTCGCCTTCGTAGATGGGAAACCTAAATCCTCGTGAAACGACCTCTAAACTTTAAACTACAGCGCCCTCCTTGAACGAGGACTTCTTTAATGCCAAAACCTAAAGTTTTCAATGGTAGGAGCGAAGAAAAAAAGTCCACTTTCGACACACCCTAATATATATATATATATATGTTTTCCTAATTATAATAGACCTTATCGCACGAAGCCTCCTCGCATCGACAGAGACTATGTCATTATCGATCGAGAGAAAAAAAACTAGCTCAACAATCAAGACATGACATTTACAAGACTTCCGAGTGGATAAATATTAGTTTTAGTGTTAAATCGGGTATATATTTTTTTAAAAAAAATTTTTTTTTTAATACTCGCCATGAAAACTCAAGCTTCCTAAGATAATTATTTACAACGATACGTTTTATGCGCTACAAATTAGCGTTTTTAGTATTGATATTGGATTAAATATTTTTAAACGACTGTAAGTCGACAGCCAGGCAGCTATATTTAAGAAAATCCTCAGCTTCGGACTCTTCGCTTGTAAATAATCATTTATCGTGTCGAGGAAACGAAAAAAATCTTTTTTTTTCTTTTCTTTAATAATCGAAGTATTACCTCTCGAACCTGAGAATCAACTCGTTTAGTGACATAAGATTCACCATAGAGTCACAAATGGGGAAAATCGTTTTTTTTTTTCTTCTTTCAATTGAAAAATCAGATTTTCCAAAAAGAAAGAAAGAAAAAAAAAATTCTGCATTAGAGCACTAGATGCAACCGCCTCGTAGCCGCTTATGCTAACAGTATTGTTCTTATTTTATATACGACTGCGCAATTACTACACATTTTAATTACAACTTATTTTAATATTTTTTTCTTTTTTCTTTTTTTTTAGTGACTTTTAGCCGTTAATTTTTAACCGAATAATCCGACTAGTCGGTGGACCTCTAGTGCCTGAAAAAGTCGAGACGAGAGTAATGAAATTTGAATTAAAAAAAAAAAAAACAACAACAAACAAACAAACGACGAAAAGATAAAAGTGAGAATTTGTGGTTGGCTGCTCGAACAAAAAAAAAAAAAAGCATGATTTTTTTTGGAAAATAAATTGCCACCCATCGAGATACTAACTTTTAAGAATTTATTTTAGAAACAAAAAAAATGAGAAAAAAATATTTATCGCGATTGGAAAATTTAAATTTTTTCAAAATTTCGCCACGTCGGATCTAATGCAGCTATTATTTTTTTTTTTTTTACTCGTTCGTACATATCATCTGATATAAAATGTTGCCATTTATCTTGTAAAAAAAAAAAAAAAACGAATCAAGTCTAAAAATCCTGGGATGCTTAACGAATCCCCTGCCATCGTAAACTTTTTTTTTCCCCTCGTATCGCATCAATTTCCAGCACGTTTCGAGTCCGTAGGCGCTTCGTTCTAAATTGTATATACGAGTGTGTGAAATTTCTTTTTTTAGGATAATTTTACTAAGGACACGCATTTTTGCGACAATTCACTACTATATTTATATGAAGAAAATATATAAATTATAAATATATATTATATATATTCGATTTTTTTATTGACGTTTCGTTCAAATTGACGTTCCCGAAAAAAAAAAACGTACTGTGAACAACAAATTTAACCGAATGTATATCTTTGAGTATCCTAAAAAGTGAATAAAAAAATTCGAGAGAACGACGAGAAAGATAGAGAGAGAGAAAAAATTGTAAATATTAGAATAATTTTTTTTTAACGATAGCCCAAGTATGTGCCTTGCATCTTGCCCATACATAATATTAACAGTGATTATTTATACGTGCGAATATTTTTCTGTACTTAATAATTTGTTGTTTTTTTTTTTTTTATAATAAACGACCTTTTCAATTTAATGGAGATTTATTTATTTATATATTTTTATTATCCTCATGCATCCTACTCAAAGCTTCGTGGTGGTAATTTTTTTTTTTTTTCGTTCCAAGACAATAATATTTTTTTAATCATTTGAAAAATATCGAAACGAAAATTTGGCTCCCAAAGAATGAAGAAAAATTACGATTTTTTCTATCTTATTGTCCCCTTGATGAGTGACCGCGCTCTGAATCGATCGGTGCGCAAATTAATCCAAGCTTCAACGTGTAATGCACGGTGAGAAGAATTTTATAAAATCCATTTCGTGCAAAAGTTAGAAAATTTTCTTCCACTCAGAATTCTTTTTTATGGTCCTTGTACGATTTTTTTTTTCGCAGAGCTATAAGCTCGGTCGAAGCGAAAGATTTTGAAAAATATTCTTTCTGGAAATTAAAAAAAACAAAAATTGATCAATTATTTAGAAGTTATAGCGAGTTAAAGATTTTTTTCAGCTTACTTAAAACTGAAGTATAACTCTGTGAAAAAAAAATCGTACAGAGATGCGAACGAGCACAGCATTTTGAAGAAAAAATTTTGAGGTTTTGAGAAACGACAGGGATTTTCAATTTTTGATGAGTACGACTGGAGTTTTGAAATTTTGCATTGAGCTTTAATTTAAAATCCCCATTTGAATGTATGCTCTTCTGTATAGTACAAGTTAGCTTGAACCTCCAAAAATTACGAAAAAAAAAAAATTAATTCGATAAATGCATCCTAATGAGGATAAAATTACTTAAAAATGAGTGGGTGCAATATTGTTCTACGATGATTCTGTCGGTAATAAATTTAAAAAAAAAAAACTTTCGAGCGTTCGTTCAAAAAAGACAATTCAAGCTTTAATTTCCATCCCTTTTACTTTGCTGTACACGGCCTCTTAATCAAAAGTTACAGACGTTTTAAGAATCATAATTTTTCGCGGTTCGAGCAGATGTTGCTTTAATTCTTTTGAGAAATCCGTTATATATAGACTGATACGTGAGTTATGAATAATCTAGTACAGCTCATTCATCCGTGGATAAAATTTACGAACGATTCTCGTACACGAAGTGTTAAACTTCTCGATGAGTCACGGAAAATAAATCGGTAAAGATGCGTATAGTGATAACATATATTCCCATTCCGGTTCAGATAAGATAACAAAAATAATGTCAAATAATTCCCATGGCGTCCTTTGACTTATCCGTAAAATTGATTTTTTATCTATCCCCCCCCTCCTCAAACCCTTTACGAATATTCAATTTTTGTTTTCAACAAATTGAAAAAAAAAAGATTATTAAAAAATAAAACATCGCAAAAGTATTAATGAAAAATGCAAATTCATCAATGAAATATAATAAATTAATTATATTAATTTTTTATATTGTCAGTTGTAGTTAATATTGTTGACCAATGAAAAATTTAATAAAAAAAAAAAAATTTGTGAGTAAAAAAATAGCGAATCGTTGCAGGACGATTGTAATTTCATTAATTCTACATCCGAGCTTTATCTCCCGAGAATGAAAAAAAAAATCAAATATTGTTGACTGTCACAGATTCGATGATCTATCTCTCGATTATGAGAATTTTCAAGAGAATTCATCGATGGCAAATTTTTTTCCTCAAAATATTTTACGATGCGAAATATCGTTTGTACAGTAATAAAGTAAACCTTTGGCAAGTTCTATATTTATTTTTTTATATAGTTTCTTAATATTTGACTTCGTGGTGGTTCATCGTGAAAAAAAAAAAAAACGTGGTGGGGAATGGAGTTTACTCACATATGGGATAAGGTATCTTATCATTGATAGTGATAGTAGATTTTGTTCGAGTCAGTACGAAAGGTGTGGCTACAGTACCTGTTCGACAAAAAAAAAATAGTTAAAAGACCACAGTATCGTATTTTTAATACAGCAGGTGGCATGTTCCTTAAAAATCGTGAACATCTAAAAATTCAGTGATGTGATTTTTTTTTTTTTTAAATCGTGACAGAAACAAAACGATCTTGAAGTGACTAAGAGTGGGAAAAAAACAATTTTATCATAAATTTTGGACGAAAAAAAAAAAAAAAATGAATACGTTGCTGTACCTCATGGCCATCGGTCTCGGGGGTGAGGGAAATAATTGATTAATCAAAAAAGAAATCCGCGATACGAGTGATATTATTTTTCAATGAAAAAAAAAAAATTCATCTCATTCGGTTGTCCAAAAAAAAAAAAAAATATCACGTCGACTTTCCAAATGACGTAATTTTTTTTGCTGTTTTTTCTTTCTTAGCCACGTTTGCTCAGGAAAATTCCATGGCCAATGTGCCAAAGTCACTGCTGGAATGTTACAACAATACGTATCTGCTCGACAGAAATAACAAATTGCCACAAAATATACCATCGTTGCTCGCGATATTACGAAAAATCGAGGATTCACCTGGACTCAACATGGACCTACGAACTTTGTCGATTGCACTGTTGCACAGGTACAGATGGCATATTCGTGAAATTTGAATTTCATTCTTTTCTTCATTTATGGGGAAAAAAAATGTTCAATTACGGTGGAGTTAAAAAAAAAAAATTCTCATAATCACGAAATAGAAAAAAAAAAAATCTTTCATCGTCTAAATAAATATTATAATAAAATAAAATTTATTTACAATTACATAATTTATTGCGAGCAATGTAATTATCATTCAAAAATATTATAAATATTAACAAATACGAGATTTGTGGACGAAAAAAAGAATAATAATTTTTATTGAAGAATGATCGTGAAACGAAAATTTCACGTAAATTAATTTTCAGATTTCGTCAAGATGGAATAACGGAAAATCCATTTGTACCGGCCCAAGCTGGTGTGACGCCTTACGCACCAAATGGATATCAATTTTATCGTCAGGCTGAGACACTACGATTAATACCGGGATATTCTATTGCTTTTCCCAACAACAGTATCAGCAGCGTCGAACGAGTGAGCCACGATATTTTCATTGTCAATGATGGAAAATTAAAAAAAAAAAACAAAAAAACGAAAGAAAAATTGAATCTTTAATTACCATTTCAATTATTTATTTTAAAACTTTTTAATTCACAAATATTTAATTGGTCGATTATTTTTTTTTTTTTAAATACCAGTGTTCTCTGCACTCCATGTTCTCATCGAGTGTCGATCAGATGGAACGTGGTGACGAATCGACCACCTGTAGAAATACATATTCACCATACAGATATCCGAGAGATTTAAAAAAACGATCGTCAAAGCTACCAAGGAATTTGGGTGGTGACGTTGAAACATTGACACCCGAACAACTGTAAATATCAAAATATAATTTATGAATTACGAAAATATCATTAATCATTGTTATGGTTTTTTTTTTTTTTTTTTTTTTTTAAACAGCGAAATGATGAGCAAGAAGAACGATGCGAAGGACACCGGAGTCGATCCAAATTCATGGTATCCGGCTCTACCGCCAAATCATCCGGACAGCGCGCGACTATTTGCACTTCCGCCCCGTAGCAAGTGTCCCATTGAGAGAGGCGTTGTAAGAACGGAATGGGGCGCAATAGCGGGTGGTTCGGTTCTCGCGGGAATAGCCGCTGGTGTGCAGCCGCAAACCGTCAAACTCGGCGTTTTGTTGAGGGAGGAATGGCAATCGCGCGACGCATTATCGAGCACGACACTCGACAACAAATGGATCGCTACGATTGCCGGTAATTGCAATATCGAAATTTTCGAGTTCCGAAATTTTTTAGTTTAGAATATGTTTCGAATCTCGTTGTTTATATTAATTTCGTACATTTGAAGTTTAAAAAATTTGAAGTTTCGAAATTTTGAAAATTAAAATTTTGAAGTTTCGAAATTTTGAAAATTAAAATTTTGAAGTTTCGAAATTTTGAAAATTAAAATTTTGAAGTTTCGAAATTTTGAAAATTAAAATTTTGAAGTTTCGAAATTTTGAAAATTAAAATTTTGAAGTTTCGAAATTTTGAAAATTAAAATTTTGATGTTCCAAAGGTTTTTTCCCCGAAATTCGAAGTTACGACGTTTTTTTTTTTCGCAATTTTAAGTTTCGACTCACTAAGTTTTCAGATGTCAGTTTCGAATTTTCGAAATTTTCAAATGTTCAAAATTTGAAGTTTCGATATTTTGAAGTTTTAAAATTCACAAGTTTTAAAGCTTTTTAATTTTGAAGTTATGATATATTTAAGTTTAAAATGTCGGAAGTTTCGATATTTTCAAATTTTCAAATGTAAATGTTTCCTGGAGTTCCTTGAAGAATTAGGAGTATGAATGAAATTTTTTTTTTTTCAATAATTGGGGCGCATAATGTGGAGTAAGTAATAATAATGAGGACGTATTTTTTATTTTTCGTTAAAAATGACAGATGCACCTGCTATAGGCAATTTAATTTCACGGATTTTTATATAAATAGATATAGCGTAACATGTGTGACGTCATAATGTTATATTTTTCAATTCGATATATTAACGGCAATTTTGATTCAAATAAAAAAATTTAAAAAATACGTACTAAATATTTTTTCCTAAACTACCAGATTTTGAAATAAAAAAAATTTCATTTATACTTCCAATTGTGAAGTTTCGTCGGTTTAAAATTTCAAATTTTCAAATTTTGAAGTTTCGATGGGCCGAAATTTATGAAAATATATTTATTTCAGGTGATTTAGCAGAGGTAGCACTTCGACAGGGTCCACTGGCGGATAAGGAACTAACGATAGGCGTTGACGGTCATTGGAACTCCACGTACATGCCACGTTGGTATTTTTTGAATTCGAACGAGGATTTGTTCTACACAGCGGCCGAGATACGCGGTGATCTTGACGGCTTGATACTCGCTAGCGAAGTCGCCAGTTGGTACTCGCGAGTACCGTCTCTCAGGTTGTCGCAGATTATCGATATGTATTACAGCGACAGAGGAGTTTTCAATACAACGATAAGGGCGTGTAATAGAAAAAACTTGTTAACTTCGGTTGCACCGAACGACACGATAACGGCGCAGGTATATCACTTTTTTTTAAATATCTTTTATTTTATTACTTATAGAATCGAGGAACAAAAAAAAACAGATTTGTCGAATTTTTTCCTTTTTTATTTAAATAAAAATAAAATCATTTTAAAAATCGAAATTTTTACTATGAATTCAAAAAGATTTTCTTTTTTTTTTTTTAATCATTTTCGAGAAACATAATTTTCCTCATGCAAAACATCACACGATCGAAAAAAAATTGTTTTATCAATAATTAAAAATGTAATACTTGAAAAATTCAATGCTCGATGTTCAAAGGCTTTTAGATCGGCGTTGGTACTTAGTCCGGGTGTGGCAAAGGTTACCATCGATCCGGCAACGATCGAAAAATTCGCGGTTCAAGCGTCCGAAAAACTCTTTTCGTTTATTCGTAAGTTCTTCGTCTTTACGAAAAAAAAAAAAAAAAAAAACATTCGATTACTTCAAACAGTTAAATTTTTAAGTACGAAAGAATTATTTTTAACTCAAGTCGAAAATGAAATAAAAGTAAAAAATATTTTCCTGCACAGCTTCGATGGACGATCCAACCTGCGGTAGTACAGCTAACGTCAAGCTATTCAATCGTATTTCAACAGATCTTACGATTTTTCTCGATACCAATTGGCCTTTCGCTTCCGTACAGCCTATGCTTGCGTGAGTTTACGGAATCCAAACAGAAAGAAAAAAAACAAATATGTAATCCAAATCAAGAGAAATTATTGAGAAATCTATTAAATTTCAGAGCACTATTGGCGGGTCTTGATGTCAACAAATACAACAGTAACTTTACGGTCATAAGTGCCCATAACGGAAGCACAATGATTAACAGTAGCATCAGCATATTGGATTTCTACGAGTTCAATGAAACCCAGTATTCCGCATGTAATTAGTCGACCTTAGTTTCGAATAATGCGTCAACGAGTCGACACGAATTATTTCGAATTTTGATTTTTCAGTCAATGGAAAATTCGACCTGCCGAGCTCATTCGACAAGATACGATTGATGGAAATGGCGAAGCTCAATGAGGAACATAAACGTGGTTCTGGCGGCGGTAGATCCGAAGTAATATTGATCGTACCCTATACAACGAGCATTTCGTTTGAGGATAAAGAATACTGCAAGGAACAATTGAAAAAATTACACGAAGATGTTCCCGGTACGTAGTAGTTGTACGCTGGTCAAAGGACTTTGTAACTCAAGTACCGGAGAGTGCTTCAAGTACAAGTACTTCGAAAGTTTCATGCATTTGACCATTCAAATTATAATTCAAGCGATATGCTGAAAGTACATGGTACTTGAAACACTTGTTACTAAAATTACTTATAGTATTTTGTACTCGAAAAACTCGTTATTAAAAGTACTAAAAGTATCTGGTACTTGAAATACTCGCTATTTAGAGTACTCGGTACTCAAGCTGTTCAATATTAAAGCAAACTCAATAACCAAAGTTCCCAATACACAAAGTACTCAATATCCAAAGTAATCAATGTCCAAAGTATTCCGTGCCCAAAGTACTCAATACGAAAATTACCCTCGACACCCAAAGTGCACAATGTTCATAGTAATTAATACCTGAAGTAGTTAATAATCAAAGTATTCAATACTCGATTTACTCATTTTAAAGTACTCGATACTCAAATTACTCCAAATTTTCAATGAAGTACTCAATACTCAAAATACTCCAAATTTTTAATACTCAAAGTACGTCATATTCAAAGTACTCAATGCTCAAAGAATTCGGTACTCAAAGCATGCAAGGTACTAAATACCCCAGGTACTGGCAGTACTTGGTGCGAAAAGTACTGCAAAATCAGGATTCTCGGGACTTGGTATTCAATATTCACGGTATTCAGTATACATGGTATTATTTCCGAGTACTCAGCATACTTGGCATTCGTTCCAAGTAATCAACATACTTCGTATCCGTTACAAGTACTCAGTATATTTGGTATTTATTTCGAGTACTGAGTATACTTGGTATTCGTTTAACGTATTCAGTATGATTGGTATTCTTTTCAAGTATCCGGTATATTTGGTATTCGTTCTGAGGACTCGGAATTTTTGGTATTCGTTTTGAGTACTCGGGATTCTTGGTATTCGTTCCAAGTACCCGGTGTATTTGGTATTCGTTCCGAGTACTCGGTACGTTTGGTATTCGTTCCGAGTACTAGGTACGTTTGGTATTCGTTCTGAGTACTAGACATGCTTGGTATTCGATTCAAGTACTCGGCACACTCGTCATTCGTGCCAAGTAATCGGTATACTTGGTATTTGTGCCAAGTACCCAATATACTCGGTGCTCGTTCCAGATACTCCGCATACTCGTTATTCAGAGATACTCAGAGATTAAAATACAGAGTGTATTCAGAGATATTCAGAGTACTCGGTACTTTGAGTACTCTGAATTGAGGCTAAGATATTCTGGATATTTGGTTCTCAGAGTTCTCGATATTCTTATTAACGGTCTGTTTCACCGTTACAGATGCAACACTCATGTTCCTGGCTTCCGGTGCCAAGGACACGTGGTCCGATTTCGTGAAAAATCCGAACGACGATATCGTCTTAGTCGGCGCTGTCTCGAGCCCACAAGACGTTACGGGACCAATAACCAAGCTATTATCGAGCATAAAACGAGGTAAAAATAAAGAAACGAAAGTTTCGTTTCGCCGCCGTTATCGCTCCTGTAATTTTAAACTTCAGCTATTTTTGAGTATCCCGTGGATTTTCAGTTCCCCGAAGACTCGTGAATTCACAATGCGATTCGAGCTACGCCCAAACGGGATTCACGAGCTCGTACGACGATTATTTGGAACCATCGGGAATAAATTTTTATCGAATTCATCCAAATTACTTCTACAGGACTAAATCGGATTCCACCTCGACCATAAAAGTATGTGAAAAATATACATTCTTCTTTAAATTACTTAAGTTTGACAATTTCAATCGGCACGATCGCTAATCATTCACAATTGATGCGAATATCCCACTTTACGAGGGACAATTTTTTTTTTTCAATCATAAGAAATAAAAATTCTATTCTCGTCGATTCATTTTTCATGATTTTTTTTTTGTACGCAGATTCAAGGACCGAGCTCGACAAATCTGATAATTTGCACATCTCGCGATCTCTTGCACATAAATTCAACAGGATCTGTATGTAAAACCGTGAATGGCAATTCCGAGAGTTTTACGTTAAGTTGCGACGACGCGAATTACATTCACGAGTGCAATCCGTTCTATCTGTCGGTTTTGGTAAACTCATCGATCAATTCGGCATATGAATGCACAGGTAAGTCAACGAGTCGTTGGATAAACCGTCGAAAAAAAAAGAATAATAATTTTTCATGAAATATTTATATTCGAATGAAAACGAAAAAATCAATTTTTTTTTTGTTTCGTTATTTTTTTTTTTTCATCGATGTATACAACTTCGTTAAATTATTTATTTTCAGACAATCGATTTTGCCGCTATCCGGACATGATAAAATACACGATCTCGTACGAGAATCTTTTGTGCGTCAACGCAGCAAGTTCAGTCATAATTTCACCGATTATTCTTGTAATTTTCATATTCCACGCGTACTTGCATTAGAATTTAAGAAACGACACTTGTAATTTTTATGCTGAGTTTTGTTTGTTCGTTTGTATTATAACCCGAAAGTGCGTCGCTAATTGAGGGAAGATACGAAAAAATTTATGAATTTTCTTTCGCAAAGGATGCACATGTCAATACTCAATCCATGCGGATCATGAGAGAAAAAAAAAAATTTCCGATGAGATAAAATTATCCCGATCGGAGAATTTTTTTCGAGTATACGTCAGCGACGGTTTCGACAGAATTTTTTTTTTTTCTCGATCTTCCTTCCCTCGGTTTACCCGTACTATTGCCATTCAATTTTTAAGATTATCACGTTTTTTTTTTCTAAATAATTATTTATAAATTCAGTTCATCAAGAAGTATTCGCAGCTAGATATATTCGGACGAGTCTTATACAGGGCAGCGCCTGCAGTGACGGATATATCGTAGCACATTTTTACGATTACATGAGATAGAGGCTAATCGAAAAATTTGATAAGAATTAATTTCATTGAATTTAAACTATCACGCACAATAATTATTTTCATTATACTATAAGAACTGACTATTTAATTATGAATAAATGATATAATTTGGTAAAAATTTTATCCGTTTTATTGTACAATTGTTTCGCATTTAATTGTATATTTGAATCAATGACCAAGTGAAAATTTATGGGTGCTGACACTCGTGTAGGAATAAATGAAAAAAATGGGCAGGAGGGATCCGAAAATGCTTGAAATGCAGAATTAACCCTTAAACTCAAAACGTGTTTTTTGGTACCCTCATACACGAAAGGTGGGTCATTTTTTTGTTCGGCTCGGTTTTTTTCACCAACTTAACGTTTTATAAAAAAAAATCTATAAAAATTCATGTGCCATCTTTGACTCTACAACGTTATGAAAAATAAAATCTGAAATAATTATTTGCAAAATTTTTTTTTTTTATATATGTACATTAGGGTGTGCGGAAAAAAAAACAATTTTTTTTTTTTCGGTTGCATCCACCAAAAAAAGTTGAAGTAAGGTAAAAAAAGAAGAATCCTAAAACGTGAGGCCAAAAAAAAAATTATTTCGAACGGCGCATTGCATTTGAATATTTTCCATAAGAATAACACAGGAAAATATTGGGATTTCTGAATGTGGTAGTGCAACTCGTAAAAAAAAAATCACACAAAGATGTCATTAACATATTCTCATGGAGAATCGAATACAAAAAAAGTTCTTACGAAAAATTAGCTCGGAACAACCGTTCAAGTGGAATATAACGCGAATGAATATAGTGGAAATAACGCTGTCTGAAATTGAATTGATAGGAAAAAAAATAATTCAAAAGGCTGTAAAAATCGAATTTTTCGCTTTACGAAAAAACTTTTTGGGGGTTTTTTGTAGAGAACGTTCTGCTCCAACATACTTGCATGAAATTGTTCTCAAAATATTTCTCTTATACAAAAAAAAAATCAAGTACAACAAGAAATATAAAAGAAACGACGTTTATCATTGACCGTGTTTAGAAAAGCTTTATTCAATGAATTTGGTTTAATAAGATAGAATAGGTTTTTTTTTTACATTATAATGCTTAATAATCATCGTTTCTTTTTTAAAGAGTCTGTTTGTTGCAATTAGGGTATTTCTATCGATAATTTTGCACTATGCCCGATAAATATTGTAGCTGCTCTTCGTTTTTTGTTAACGAACCGTTATATGCTTCTATCAAAGCGACGTTGTTAGAGCAGAACATTCTCTACAAAAAAACCCCCGAAAAGTTTTTTCGTAAAGCGAAAAATTCGATTTTTACAGCCTTTTGAATTATTTTTTTGTTCCTATCAATTCAATTTCAGACAGCGTTATTTCCACTATATTCATTCGCGTTATATTCCACTTGAACGGTTGTTCCGAGCTAATTTTTCGCAAGAACTTTTTTTGTAGGGAATTCGATTCTCCATGAGAATACGTTAATGACATCTTTGTGTGATTTTTTTCTGACGAGTTGCACCACCACATTCAGAAATCCCAATATTTTCCTGCGTTATTCTTATGGAAAATATTCAAATGCAATGCGCCGTTCGAAATAATTTTTTTTTGACCTCCCGTTTTAGGATTCTTCTTTTTTTACCTTACTTCAACTTTTTTTGGTGGATGCAACCGAAAAAAAAAAAATTGTTTTTTTTCCGCACACCCTAATGTACATATTGCATTGGATTCTCGATCTATTCGAGCAATTAAAATCGGCTCGGACGAAAATGACCCATCATTTGGGTTTGAGGGTTAGCGATGAGTCAAACCGTGCATGGAAAAAAGTTTATCTCGAAATCATTCACGTCGAATCCTTTTTTTAGCATACTGAGGGCATTCGCGCTTTGCTTCATGTCGTAATGTTCCGCAATAATTATAATTTACGGCTGATAAAAATGAAAGTGAAGAGAGAGAGAGAGAGAGAGAGTAGAAAAAAATGGTTTGAGATCGAAAAATGGAATAATTATTGTTTTTTTTTTTTTCGTAGACGAATTTATTCCAAGATTTGTACAGTTGTGTATTATATTCTACAAGTTGAACTGGGCACGGTATGCGGAATTCGAGATACGGAAAATTTATTTCGACGTAAATTACGTACCGACGAAACGATAAATCTGAACTATCCAGGATGGTCATTTGATTAAATTTCGAATTGTTAATGGCCCAGGACCCAAACCCCAACGGTATGCGCGCAAAAAAAAATGAACTTTTCAGTCTATTTCCATGCAAGTCGACAGGGGGGAAAAAAAAAAATCCTGAAAATTCGCGGTTTTAAAAGACCCCTTGGTCGTCCGGCCGAGCCAGAGCTAAAAAAAAAGAAAAAATGTCGCAACTGAATTATCGCGTCATTTTTAGTGAACGAGGAATTACGATAAGAATAGTCTTTAATCAGCGGCAATCCCAAAAATATTTATCCGACAATGTTGTAGGATTAAGATTTTTTTTTTTTCCCCGTTGACTAGCATGAGAAAGATGGAAAAGCCTTTTTTCGTTTTTTTTTTTTTTTTTCATTAAAAAGTTCAATTTTGATCTCGAAATTCTCCGCGACTTGGTTCAACGTTATCGAAATAGGATTCGAGGACTGGGGCGCGTTGAGATCCGAAAATCGGATCTTCAAATATTGCCCCAAAATAATCCTTCATTCGCGCGAGCTAATAACAATTTGACTGCATATCCGGAACGAAGAACGGGAAAATTCCGTAATAATGATTATCTAAATCTTACGCTCACGGCTCATTGTTCCGAATACTCGTCGTCCTCGTCGTCGTCGTCGTTCTCATATTTCGATTTACGCTGAGCCATAGCTTCCGGTTGATCGATATTTTTCGATGCCTCGGCCAACATTTTCACGAGCACCTGCAGCATGTGCTGCTTGTAATTCTCGACCTTGTAATGATCCGAGCCCGGTGTGCTCTCAACGAGGCCTTGCCTCTCGACGAGATAACGCGCTACGTTCCACATTGAGTCGCGAAATTTCAAAAGTGTACTGCCAACTCTGGGAAAAATAAAATCTCATTCAAGAATCGTACGATTTTCAAAGCATTTGTCTTGAAAAAAAAAAAAAAAAAAAAAAAAAAAAAAATGACCGTCATGTCGAAAAAAAAGGATAAGAGCAAATATTTGTGGCTTTTTGAATGAATAACACTCACTCTGGACTGCATGAAAGACGGAAATTCTTGCGTCCTTTGATCGTCAGCAGTACTTGATCATTGGAGTTGCCGTCTTCGTTCTCCTTCGATTGCTTTCGTCGAAAAATATTTCATTTCAATGATAATAATAATTGTTATTATTATTTATCGCGACAAGAAAACGAGGACGAGGAGCAGAATGAATATTTATGAGGAACGAAAAAAAAAAAAAATTAACTGGCATCACGAAAAATTGGGCAATTTGGCAAATTCGACGATGTAAGAATGAAAATGCTGGACGAGCTCAACCGACCTGATAACCGTAGATACGACTTTGACTGAAGAGCAACGCCGTAAGAGGCGAAATCATGCTGGTCTCGCGAATCAGGGAAGTTCTCCTTTCCTCGCTGTGCTGTCGTCGTACGTAAGTCAAGAACGGACTTGGCCACGATTTTCTCTTGAAATTAACGCTTTCCGGGGTCACCGTTGCCCGGCTTCCATCCCTTTAAGGACAAAAGTCTTCGGGTATTAACGGAGCTTCGTACAACGTGGATATATTCGAGGGTGACAATTTTTTTTTTGGATTTTTCTTTTTACTGCTGAGAAAATTCTGAAAGATCACGCGGGTGTCCAAGCGAAGTGAACGAAGAGGGCTAAGAAAATTTTCCGAAGCGTAAAATGATAGCGGCTCAATGTCGATGGAAATTTTATACTCGCAAATTGCTTTTTTGCAATTTTCAAGCCACCGGCGAATAGAGGAAATTTTTTGGATCTTCAAAATTTGCTATGAAACAATGAGCGAGCTTTTTTTTTTTCTTTGAAACTATCCTTCGGTCATACTCACTCCATTATGAAAACGGATGTTCCCTTCTTGAGTTTGTTCTTTCTGAGCTCGAAATCTCGATGATGAAGAAGCTGATCCAATCCCGAGAGCAAAACACCCCGTACGAGCTCGTCAAGATCGGCAAACGCATTGCAACTGCTGTTAGGATCATCGTACTCCTCGGTGGGATCGATCATGTGACACTGCACGAGATTGTCGGCATGAAGATCGCGTATTTCTGCGGTAACAACAAGAAGATCGAAGTTTACATCTTCAATCGAGAATTGATCACCGATTACACATTTATCCCACAGAGTACGCTTCAGTTCGGTCAAATAATTCATGAATGCGCCATTTGTATTCGGTGCAGATTCAGCAACTTATAAAATTTCAATTCCAGCTAATATTGAGAGTCTCTGATTTAGTGAAATTCGTCAGAGGCCCTGCGGAGAACGGTCGATCAGATCCGTTGTTTCAAGGCACTTTTGGGTTGATCGTGGCTGGTTTTACGGCTGGTTGGATTAATTTTTTAGGGTATCGGAATAAATAAGGATTAAGAATAATAAATAAGGATTAAGAATAATTGGAATAAATAAGAAAAAAGAAAAAAAGAAATAAATAAATGGAAAAAAATAAGGAATAAATGACATTTTGCTGGTTTGAGATTCGATTTCATTGATGCCGATATTTGTTCTCTTGGGATGTTTTGGGTTGACTGTGGATAACCTCCTGGCCAATAAGGATTCATTTTTCGTGGCACTGGGATCGGTTGGATTGATGTTATGCTGTTTGGGGATCGATTTTTTTCATTATTTTGTAGTTTTGAGCTCGGTTGGGCTGACTTTTGTTCCATTGGGATCTCTTGGGGGTTGATTGTGGGTTGCCTCGGGGCCAATTAGATTTTTATCGTGGCACTTGGCTCAGTTAAATTGATATTTTGCTAGTTTGGGATTGATTTCATTGATGTTTTGTAGCTTTGAGCACGGTTGGGCTGACTTTTGTTCCATTGGGATCTCTTGGGGGTTGATTGTGGGTTGCCTCAGGGCCAATTAAATTATTATCCTGGCACTTGGCTCAGTTAAATTGGTATTTTGCTAGTTTGGGATTGATTTCATTGATGTTTTGTAGCTTTGAGCACGGTTGGGCTGACTTTTGTTCCATTGGGATCTCTTGGGGGTTGATTGTGGGTTGCCTCAGGGCCAATTAAATTATTATCCTGGCACTTGGCTCAGTTAAATTGGTATTTTGCTAGTTTGGGATTGATTTCATTGATGTTTTGTAGCTTTGAGCACGGTTGGGCTGACTTTTGTTCCATTTGGATCTCTTGGGGGTTGACTGTGGATTGCCTCGCGGCCAATTAGATTTTTATCGTGGATTAGAGTTTTATCGTAGGTTGATATTTTACTAATTTGGGATTGATTTAATTGATTTTTGTTCGTTTGGGATTTTTTTGGGCTGACTGCGGATTGCTTCGCAGCAGATTGGATGAGTTCACTGCAGCACTTGGGAGCATTTGGATTGAGATTTCGCAGCTTTGAGATCAGTTCGGTTGATTCTACATTCGTTTGAGATCTATTGGGCCAACTGGATTGGGATTTGGGATCTTTCGACTGGCTTCACCGTAGATGAGGATAATTTTGATTTTATTCCTTTACGATTTTCTGGATAGGATTTCAGAGCGCGTTACGGTCAGCAAGGTTGATTTTACGTTTCTTTGGAATCCGTTTGGTTCATTCGCAATGACATTGAGACCATTCCTTAAAGGGATCCATTGGAATCGATCATCAGCCCAAACAAAAACGCGACTTTTTTTTACACCGCCCCTTCAATTTCAGTAAATAATATCGAACGGTCAAAAGAACATGCCTGACGATAAATGCCGTTGGGCGAATCAAAGGGCTCTCCCAGAAGGTTTTGTTCCAAAGCTAAAGTACAAGAACAAGAAGCAAAAAAAAAAAAAATATGCTCGCAGGCTAATGAAAAACGTACTCGACAGCGTGAACATTCGTTCGGGAAATAATTTTGTATTCCAGCAGAATTGTTTGGCCGCATCTCTGCCCCTTCGATTGACCGATGCCCATTGAGCGAATATCCAACGGATACTGAGATGATCGCTCGCCGGATGATAATTCTGTTTGACTCGTCGTATCGCTTCCTTGTCGTAAAGCGTACCGGTGAATATCTCACTGTCCGCTGACATTGCCGATGTTATCGTGACCATCGGTCCAACGCATCTAAGGAAAAAAAAAAAAAAAAACAAATTTAACATCGCCCAATCGTGCGCAAATCCGTTTTCCTCGTACGACATTCGATTCTACGATCTGAAACTCACTGAAATATCGATGAGTAAACCATTGCTTTGCTCAATTTTGGATGTAAGGTGAACAATGCCATACGTTTGCCGAGAGGCGTCAAATTTTCATTGTGATCGAGGGCACCGAGCTCACCGAGATCGTTAATGGCTTTTCTTACCGCCGACAGGGTCGGCGGTTGGGGCATACTGCCCAAGAAACTCTCGGCCTTCTCGTCGCTGTATGTCTTGCAATCGAGCACAGTTTTCTCGAGAGACGAGCGCAATACCTCGGGCAACGGATGTTCATCCAAATTTTCGAATTGAGCTCTGGTCACCAAGTGATAACTCGTGCCCGGTCGAACGCGACCGGCTCGTCCTTTTCTGCGATTTCAATTTAGGGGGGGGGGGGAAGAAAATTGATGAAATTTCGAAACAATCTTAGCCTAAATGAGATTTAAATTTAAAAAAATTTTTTTTTATGAAGCCTGCGAATTGCCAAGCTTCGCAAAAAAAAAACCACATCTCACCGCTGCAGTATATTTGCCTGCGAAGCGTACTGATTGTCCATGGACGCGATGCCTTTTTTCTCGTGCCACTTCATGGCTTTCTGGGTCGCCGAGTCAACGACATAGACGACATCGGTGACGGTTATACCGGTCTCGGCGATATCCGTGGCCAAAACAATTTTACGCACACCGGCTGGCGGATGCTCGAAGATCTTTCGCTGATCGCGATGGGCCATTCTCGAGTGTACCGGTACGATCATATCGCGAAACTTTCGTCCGCGTTTCTCCTCGAGATGCTTCTTGACTCTCACGATATCGGCCCAGCCCGGCAAAAAGCACAATATCGCGCCAGGCGGTTTGTTCTTGGCGATCCAGCATACGAGATCACCGATTTGCTCGCAATCGACGTACGGCGCTTCCGGAAATTCCTTATCACCGACGTACTCGCGCCTCGATCTTATTCCCATACGTTCGACGTCGTCCAAAAAATTCATCTCAACCGGATACGTACGGCCGGGTATCTCGACGACACGACAATCGAAGAATTGCTGAAAAAGATCGGCATTTATCGTCGCCGACATTACGATAACTCGTAATTCCGGATTCGTCAGCAGGGCACGTTTCAGTAGAACGAGAAGCATATCGGTGTTTATCGATCTCTCGTGAGCCTCGTCCAGTATAACGTGCGAGCAGCCTTTGAGCGACGGATTGCTCTGTAATTTTTTCAACAATATTCCGGTAGTGCAGAAAAGCATTCCACCAGGCGTCTGCGGCAATATCTGCTGCAATCGAACCTGATAACCCACGACATTGCCGATCTCCTCGTTTCTCTCGTCGGCTATTCTCTCGGCCAGCGATATCGCCGATATTCTTCTCGGCTGCGATATTATCATATTGCAATCGGTCGCGCGTCCTCTCGACTCGAACGTCTCCATCACGTATTGCGGTACCTGGGTCGTTTTTCCACAACCCGTGTCGCCCTTTATCAGCAATACCCGACTCGTCTCGATCTCGCGAATTATCGTCTCGCGATAATCCTCGATCGGCAATTCTTTGGTTTTTTTCACGCTACGATCGGCCAGACGATTCTCAAGTATGGCATTTCGACGGGACAAATTTTCCGGCTCCCAGGATTGGGGATACGAACGACCGACCGGATCGAACGTAATATCATCGATTGCGAGCGATATATCGCGTATCTTCGATGTGTCCTCGTTGGTATTGTTGATAATATCGCTTATCTCGCTGTCGTAATGCTCGAGAAGATTTTTAACGTTGCTCAATGTTTCTCGTTCGATGTCGATCGACGTTGGCTTCTTAAGCATGTCAACGACGATCTTGGATTCATAAACGACCGGATAGCCGTTCTTCATTTTTCCCTCGTTGTGCAGCCACTGGAGACACTTAAGGGCGCCCATTTTTGCAGCGCCGATCTTGCTGCTCGCCGCTGACGTTATCGTCACATTCTCCGGCCACGTTAATTTGTAACTGCACGACCACAAACGTCGCTGACCGTTGGGCGGCGCGTACTCTATCGTCATTGGCTTCGATAACTGTAGCTGAGAGCCCACGGACACGTATATATCGTTCAATTTTCCTTTTGGGCTTGGATAAAGTTTCTCGATTTCTGGAAAAAAATTAAAAAAAAAAAACGACGAGGAGGAAGAAAACAATCGTTACTAACAAAATGAAATTTATGTGATTTAAGGAGGTTCTTAAGCCAGAGAAAAACGGTAAGAATGATTCGAAAATTTGAGGGGAGGTTTGTGCCGGTACTAGGAATACGGCGTAATTATTTCAGTTTTGTTGACCGCGTAGTTGAGAAAAAAAAAAAAAATATTGAATATGCCGTTTATACGTGGGCTCTTATGGGAGAAGTATTCAAAGTTAAGTATAAAGTTTCTTGATTTCTGGAAAAAAATTAAAAAAAAAACGACGAGGAGGAAGAAAACAATCGTTACTAACAAAATGAAATTTATGTGATTTAAGGAGGTTCTTAATCGAGAGAAAAACGGTAAGAATGATTCGAAAATTTGAGTAGAGGTTTGTGCCGGTACTAGGAATACGGCGTAATTATTTCAGATTTTTTGACCGCGTAGTTGAGGAGAAAAAAAAAATATTAAATATGCCGCTTATACGTGGGCTCTTATGGGAGAAGTATTCGAAGTTAAGTATAAAGTTTCTCGATTTTTGGAAAAAAAATTTAAAAAAAAAAAAAACGACGACGAGGAAGAAAACAATCGTTATTAACAATGAAATTTATGTGATTTAAGGAGGTTCTTAATCGAGAGAAAAACGGTAAGAATGATTCGAAAATTTGAGGAGAGGTTTGTGCCGGTACTAGGAATACGGCGTAATTATTTCAGATTTTTTGACCGCGTAGTTGAGGAGAAAAAAAAAAATATTGAATATGCCGCTTATACTTGGGCTCTTATGGGAGAAGCATTCGAAGTTATGATTGGAGATTATTTTTTAGGAGTGAAAAAACGGTAACATTGGCCCGAAGAACCGCTTAAACGACAGATTAGACCTTCATAAGTGCAATTTTGATGTATTTATTTACTGTTTTTCTTAAAATAATTCGGACATTAACACTTGGGTCGCACTGCGGGTCTGAATGAGCCAGGAAAAATTTTGAGTCGAAATTATGTGGTATCTAAAATAATAAATTTGGGCCTTGCGGCGCCATCTTTCGGTGATACAAAGTACAAATTTTTTGTTATTTTCTTCCAAAAAATTACGCTTTTTTTTTTCGTTTTTAAGGTAGTTCTATTGCATAACGATTTACCGTTTGGATGTCGATGAAAATTGGTGTACGGGTCTCGATTGTGATCGAAACATGACTCGGTTACATTTTTATGAAGTTAGGTGGAGAAGAAAAAAAGTTATTAGTTTTTATTTTTATACATTTAACATGCTGGCGTACGGAAATTCACGCTTTCGACAGATTCAATTACAAAGTTAACAGAAACTACCGTTGATACATAGATGAAACTTTGTGAGATACAAGTAGAATGTTCGAAGAACATTTTGCATGTTTAAAAATATGAATTGATGGGATATAAGTGCATAAATAAATTAAGTAATGTAGTTATATTTTTCTTTTATTTACCTGAAATTTTCAATTCATGCTCTTTTCGTGTGTGCATCCGATGCTCCGCGTCTTCCGGCTCTTTGCTGAAAATTTTATTGACGCTAAATTTGTTCGTGCCTTTTACCACCGAATCCGCTTCTTCGACGATCTCATCCTGCAATTTTTCAGTTCGTTTAAAATTATCGGGAAATGGAAAGTTAGTTTTTTTTCCGATAAATATATATATCTTATTTATAAAAATATATAATAAAAATAATAATAATTTTTTATAATAGTACAATATTTATTTTATAATTTTATACATTTATTTTTATTTATTTAAATATTTTTTTTCTTTATATTATATATGGGGTATTCCAGGAATTTTCAAACGGTCCCGAACCCTCGCTCTCTCCGATTTCAAAATAACTTTTTTTTTAGCGATAGCCCTAGATCTTTGAAGGGTTCATGAATTATTTCAGATTTTTCAGAACAGTCGTTCGCTATTTACAATTTTTACAAAATCGCTCATTTTGATATTTTCGTACGGTTTTTTGTTTTGGAACCAAAATTAAATGAAAATCTCGAAATTATCGAAATGAGCGATTTTGTAAAAATTGTAACTAGCGAACGGCTGTTCAAATATTCCTGGAATACCCCATATATAAATTTATAATACAAATAATAAAATAATAATCATAATAATTATATATATATATATATATATATATATAATGTATTTTGAGGGAATTTTTGGTTTTACCTTGGAAATTTCTGCAATTTCCAATGTTTTTTTAACGTCCGTGGTACAGGTCGAGCATTGCGACCGAAGATGCGTATGAATCTTCCTCAGACAAAGAGATCTCGTGTACGACGTATTTATACATTTGACTATAATATGAGCAGCCGATACGCGACTCGAATTGAAATTTTGTAATTTCGGCAACGTTCTCGACGGCAAGCCCAATAATTGCGATCTCAGCAATTTGTTTCTCGAAATAGTCGATACGTGTCTGCCTATGTCGATTCCTTTGCTCGCTAGTACGATGCTACCGCTGAAGACATTTTTTCAAATTTTTTTTTGCATGTTACGAGACTCGTAATGAGTAAAAAAACATTCTATTATTAATAATAACAATAATAATAATAATCATTTGGATATTGTGACAATCCCAATATTGTTTATCCAGTTCACTGGTTATCGAGATTTTTAAAAGATCGCATTTTTTTACGCCTTGCGCTATAAATTGGTTTTTTTTTTAAATTACAATGACTTACCTTGTGTTGAGATGACCCGTTCGGGTGATAATTGCCCCGCAATTAAGCATTGTTTATCGATAATTCGGAGCCTGCGATATAATATTGCTATCGTCAATGATTATTCGTAAATTGAACGAGATATAATAAAAATTTGCCGTTATTCTTGATAAATTTCGTGAAAAAAGTAACGAAGCCTCGTGCAGACGAAAAGTAATTAAAGCGTATACCTTTTTATGCAGCAGCGTGCAGAAGAGCGTTAGGCGTCTCGTCAAAAAATAGTTTTTCTCGTGTAATGATTTATTGTCAGCATGATTACGATGAAAAATTCACAATTCACGAAACTCGTCGATAAACTACGGGCCACGAGCAACCTTCAAAATTTAACATTAAACTATGAAACAAACAATGAAATTACTGTGCTCTACGTACGACCGGCCTATAACTCGAAGACTCATAACCTTTCATCGCCGCATGATTTCGTCATTCGTGGGGTATGCATGTGGTGTGATAGTTTTATAAAGGAATTATGTAACTACGTAGAGGCAGAAGATCTTCCCCATTCGATTGGTCAGATTCATTGGAGAGGACCAATCGGATGGTGAATTGCTACTATGATGTTGGTCAAGAACGAATTAGATCGATGCATGTATGGTGATTCAAACAATTCAAAGATCTAGGGAATTAACGTATTCCATATATACGTAATGGATAATTCAAATCGTGTAATAAAAATAATTTAAAATAAAGATATTGCGATCTTTATTGGATTATCATTAGGAATGTTATTTCATATCGTTTTAATTTTCCGAATTTAGCCGCTTTTATATGGCGCCACGGGTATTGTTCCGTTAAATAAAATACCACGAAGCACACACACACCGGACAAAAATCATAAATAACCGACGAATCAAAAGTCGCGTACGAAAAGACGCATTGAGGCCGTGATCGTAGCACGGCCACGTTTCACGAACCAATACCCGCGGCCACGTCCATGTTTCGTGGCTAAAATCGCGATTAAAAACACACCGGCTTGGTTAAAATACATGAATTTATCCTGCAGTAGTAACAAAACAAAAAAAATAATATAAAAGCAGGAAATAACGCAAATCCAAGGAATAAATCCTCGAAGATCGGGAAGAAGAGAAAAAAAGTTGGAAAAATGTCACGAGGTACGAGATTAATTTTTTTATCCGTTATAACGATAATCGCGTGTATAAATTCGTCCGGCGCGACGTCTCGGGCTAACGCCGATCTGGCGTTTAAAAATGTTGAAAGAACGATCGATCTGCAGTCGCAATTGACGAAAATAACGACGAAAATCGTGCTCGAGAACAATGGCAAAGCGCCGATTCGCAATTTCTTCTTTGTCGTCGAGGAAAAGAAGAAATCATCGCTGAGTTACATAGGCGCGCATACGCGCGATTCCGCCAGAACCGAGCTCGTTTGTAAGATAAAAAATTTCGATGATTCAGCCCATTCGCATTATCAGATAGAGCTAAGAGATCCGCTGCAGCCGGGCAGAACTACGTCGCTCGAGATCGAGACTATCTCGACTCACGAGCTCGTAGCTTATCCCCGCGAGATAACCCAGAAAGAAAAGCAATTGGTGCGTTACGCCGCAAATTTGTATCTCTTCTCGCTTTATCCGGTCCTCAAACAGACCACGAATGTTATTTTGCCGTCCAGAAGCGTAGAGAGTTATACTCGAGTAAAGCCTGTAACGCAGAACGACGCTACCCTCACGTACGGTCCTTACGACAGACGCGAACCGCTGAGCTATCAGGAATTCGTTGTACATTTCGAGAATAACAATAAATTCCTGACTATAACTCGCTTGGAGCGAGTTATCGAGCTCTCCCACTGGGGCAACATAGCCGTGGAAGAGACCGTCGATTTGCTTCACACGGGCGCCCTTCTCAAGGGCTCTTTCTCCCGTTACGAGTATTCCCGCGAATCCAAACTCGGCCAATCGAGCGTACAGAGCTTCGACACGATTTTACCCGCCGCTGCCTCCGACATTTATTATCGCGACGACATAGGCAATATATCGACCTCTCACGCGCGTATCAAGAAAGACTCGGTCGAGGTAAATCTCAGACCGAGATTTCCCCTTTTCGGCGGCTGGAAGACTCGCTATACCATCGGCTACAACGTACCGAGCTACGAGTATCTGTTTCATTCCAACGACGAGTACATTCTCGAAATGAGACTTCTGGATCATGTCTACGACGATATGATCGTCGATGAGCTTGTACTCAAGATTATACTGCCCGAGGGTTCGCGCGATTGCGAGATTATACTTCCTTACGACGCCGCCAGATTGCCCGATTCCCTTCATTACGCTTATCTCGATGTCGCGGGACGTCCGGTTCTCTCGATAACGAAGAAAAATCTCGTCGAGAATCATATAAAAAATTTTCGCGTCAAATATAATTTTCCGCGTTATCTCATGCTGCAAGAACCTCTCCTCCTCGTCGCCGCTCTCTATCTAATGTTTCTCATGGTTATCGCATACGTTCGCATGGATTTTTCCATCGACAAGGACGAAGCTTCGGAGAGCAAGCTAAGAATCGCGGGACAATGCGAAAAGATATTGGCGATGCAGGATCGACGGGTAACTTCTTACAACGAGCTCGACGATCAATTGGTATATCTCAAGGCTAACAAGGATTCGAATGCATTTTTGAGCGCGATAAAGAGCATAAATCAGGAGTACAAGAGCGCCACGGCGGCGATCGGTGATTTGGGACAAAAATTGAAGAACGACTCGTCCGATGTTTGGGAAAGGGTGCAGGATTTGCAGAAGCACGACAGAAGTCTCAAGGAATTTTATAATCAGCAGCAGACTCTTTATATCGAAAAACTCGTGCCCGGAAAAATCGGCAGACCCGAGTTCGTTCATGCCGAGGCAGCTATCGCCAAGAAGAAGGAAGAATGCGTGGAGAAGATAAATTCCGTTGTTAAGTCGCTTCAGTAAATTTTTCGATTCTCTCGTCGGCTTGGGGCGAAGCTCTTTTTTCATTGCGAGAGAGAGAGAGAGAAAGAGGTAAAAAACACAAAAATTCGGCGAGAGCACGCCGGGGATGGGTAAAGAAGAATATTCGCGCGAAACGCTGCGGAATTATGGAAATATCAATAATTCTTACGTACGAATAGACGTGAAGTTAACAATTGTACTGCTATGTATTGATCTATGATAATGAATAGAATTTTTAATAAACGAAACGGTATCGTCCTATACGATTTTTCTCGACTTTTTCATTTGACTCATTCGTGTCTTTGGCGTTATCCGCGTAATTATATATATATTTTTTTTTTTTTTCCCCCACGATCTTCATAAACGTTAAAAATAATTTTATCGAGATTTTCCTTGTCAGGATGCTTTAAATATTCCAAGTAGTCATAAAATCATATTTGAAAAAATCTCTGGGCGTGCATTAGGGTGATCTTTATTTAAGCTTTTTTTCAAAAATTTTAATGGTCTCGAATTTTAAAAAAATTCCTGAATTTTTTCACATTTTTATTTTAATGATCGATCCTGGCCAGCGAGGTCAAAATAACATGTGGGATTTTAGGGATTACTGTATAAAATTCGAAAGTATAAATATTTTTCAGGCGAAAAATCTAAAATTTTTGGAACTTCATCTGCATTGATGCAGCTATATGAAAAAAAAATTGAAAATACTATTTTTTTGAGTTTTATATGGGTTATTTCACGTCGAATATATATTTTTTTTCTCAAAAAACACGGTTTTCAATGATTTTTTATTTATAATTGATAAAAAAAAATATTTCTCAGCTTAATAGTTCAAAATTCTCGGAAACTAGTCTGCAATGATGCCAGTTCATGAAAAAAAAAAATTTTAAATACAATTTTTACAAATTTTATATGGATTGTTCCACATCTATACTAGGCATTTTACTTAAAAAATCAATTCAATAACTTGAAAGTCTTGAGAATTAGTCTTCAATGGTCTTACCACATGGGAAAAAAATTTAACTTGTATCCAAACTTCCATTTACGATATTTGAGATCAGATATGATTTTGTTTTTTAAATTCTTCTTAAACTATTTTTAAAAATTGAAAATTAACATCTACATCAGTCCTCTTTTTTTTCTCTGTAACGCACGAGCGTTATATCGGTTATTCCATTGTAATTCGATAATTTACGAACTTCATTCCATAAAAAATCAACTTATACCTTCAAAACTGTGATTTTCAAGGAAAAATGCCGAGTAAACGTGGAACAATACCCACATAAAATTTTTAAAAATAGTGTTTTTAATATTTTTTTTAAACGTTATGAAATTGCGCATTTATTATCAAAATAAATGCAGTGTTAATGATTTTTATAGTTTTTTTTTACAAAAACTATGAATCACCAAACATTGCGAATCGACCGGGGCAAGGCATTAGTTTATGTTCTCGCCGCGAGGTGTCGCAATTGAAGAAATTTGAATATTAAAAAAAGGAACAAAAACGCACACTCAACTTTCGTATGTTATTCTTTATTTTTATCTCGTTATATTAATGTATCGTTGCAAAAGTTTGAATCGTATATGTTACTTAATTATTCGTCATAGTCTTCAAGGTGGTCTAAAATAATAATCATTCGTATATTGACTAAACAGAAAACAAAACAAAAAAATAATACCATCTAGTCAATCCATGTCTAAATTATAAAAAAAAAGAGAGAAACAAAATCAATCGATAAAACATAAGAAATTTTGGCGCATTGCCGTTGCAGGACTAGGAAAAAACGTTTTGAATGAAAATTCCGTCTCAATGACAGTAGTATCAATAAATTTGTAAAGATGATTCGTACAAAATTTTGCCTATACAAATTATTGTGATTCCTGTAATAATGCGGCTATAGATAAGGGTGGTGGAGGCACGGTAGAAACAAAATATACTTTCTCACTCACGTCAGACATGTTCGTACGTGATGAGAAAGTTGAGAAAAAGCTGCTATAACACGCTCTTACGAATTAATGAAAATTTCAGCTTTGTTTTTTCTTCAAAAATAAAAACGCAGTAAAAATATATATGTATATATATATATACATATATATACATAACGCGTATATATATATATATATATATATATGCATAACGTATATAAATAACGCGTATGCATCTTGTGTAGTATTACTGTAGAAACTCTTTCGAATTTCCCGCCTTTTTTTCTCTCTTTCTTTCACCAATTTTTGGCATGAATAAAATAAAACGTCATAACGTATTTGATAACAGTGAAAAAAAAAAGAAAATCAACGTAATCCATCGACGCAATCTGAGTTCTTGGATCAAGAAAAAGAAAAATCAAATCCCTTGAATCTCGTGTTCATGGCTCGGAATCAGATTTCTGAGTTGTCGTTTTAGTCGTTACTTTGAGCTTTCTTTTCGGTGGTATTGGCATTTCCGATGTACCGGGAGGCGGTGTTTCCGGCACAGGTGCCTCGGCATCGAGTGTCTGTAACGTCGTTTTCGTCGTTTTCTTCGCAACCTTGATGATTTTTTTGGGTTTATCACTGCCGCTCGTACTCTCAGCCCCATTGCCATCCTCGTCCTTCTTCTTCGCGACTTTCTTAACGATTTTCTTCGTAACTTTTTTACCCTCGGGATCGGCATCAGCCTCAATACCCTCCGCTGCAGGTTGTCTCGTCTCGCTCGTCGTTTTCTTGACAATTTTTTTGACAATTTTCTTCGTTACCTTCGTCGTCGCCGGTTCCTCGAGACTTTTGGCAGTAGCGACATCTATCGGTGGACTCGTGGGTGGCGTTGCCTCCGTTATCGTCGGTGTGCCAGGAATTTGATACTCCTTTGTTCTCGCTGGCCTTACGGGAGACGATGATGATGATGATTCCTCCGTAGTTCTTTCGGATTGCGATGAAATGATTTCTTCTTTACTTTCGGTCGTCTCAATCGTTGAGGGAGAGGAAGAGTCTGCGGGAGTTTGCTTATCGATCGACGAGACGGCGGGAACGGAAATCAAAGTCGCCGGATCTGTCGGTATTGAGGATTTTTTCGTTTTTACCGAAAGTTCCTCGAGCTGTTCAGCTGGTTTCGCGGCACAAGAGGCGGTCATTTGGATTTTCGTCGAAGCGACAGATTTCACGGTCGAATCGAGCGAGGCTGTTTCAGGACTTTTGATTTCCTGAAGTTTTTCCGTTGATCGAATCGGCGCTGTAACGGATCCGACAGATTGGACGAAAGATTCCTCAGGCTTGTCCGTTGAATCGGCCAAAGTTGGGTCAAGCTGCTGGCTCGGGCTGGAATTAAGTTGAGGATCCAACGTGATTGGACTGGATTTTACGGTTTCGATCGCGGCACAAGCCGGAGGCTCTTGGGTTGATTCGGGCGGTGCTGGAAGGACTCGTTGCGGTTCCTCGGAAGAGTCCTCGGGCTCTTCAGCTGGTGCAAGCAGAGGTGTGCTCGATTGTTGGATTTCTGCAAGGATCTCAGTCTTCGGTGGTTGTGACGGGGTTTCCACTGGCAAAGGAGGCGATTGCACCTCCGTCACGAGTTTCATCTCCTCAAGTGCCTCAACTGACTCGGCCGGGAGAACGGAGCTGGCTTCTCTACGATCGCGCGATGATTCTTGAGCGATAGTTGGAGTTTGTGGATCTTGTACAGGAGGCATCAGGGGTCCTTCGACTATGGCAACCGTTGCCGATGCCAGCCCGGTCGATGAGGAAAAACTCGGAGCGTCTATGCCATTCCCGATTCCCGTGGACGAGTCATCCGAGCCGTTTGATACCGGACCAACAGGATCCGAGGCTTCCATTGCTGTTTCCAAAACAGCAGGAACGGACTCCTGTGCCATCAGGGAGATCGACGAGATAGCTTCTTCCTTGACCGGTCTGATATCCTCGCTGACCGATTCCTTGACGTCTGCCTCCAGCACGGATTCTGCCACTTGTATAGGTACTTGACTCTCCGGGAAGATTGCTTCGGCACTCCCGACTTCTGACAATCTTGACGACTCGATTTCCATGTTCTTCCGGGACATAACAATGTTTCCTTCATCCTTATCTAGTTTTGGCTCGATCTCGCGGATACCGCGAGATTCGACGATCGTAGAATCATCATTCGACGATGATTCAAGAGTTTTCGCAGTCGACGATTCGGGAACTTTCGATATTAGGGCAACGTTCGCGATTGCTGCGTCGCTCAATGATGACTGTGCAGAAATCATCGTATCGATCATTTGTTCTGGCGTTAATTTCGATGGTAATTTTGTTAATTCATGAGCAAGCTCGTCGATCGGATCTTGTTCAGCTTTTCGTTGGGTCTCCGATGGCACAGCTGAATTTGACAATTGAAGACAACAGATTAAATTCGTATTTTTTTGTCGAATTTACGTTCTCTCGCGTTGGAAAGATCATTTCGCGCTGGACTTTATCGATGGTTCTCTGATTTACGTACTGATTCAATATGACGGAGCAAAATATTTTGAATTTTCGATCGCACGGTCGAGGCAAAACATCGGAAATTTCGGAACAAGTGTACAAGTTAGGTTTTTTTGTGTTCCGCGATCAGGGATGAATATGTATCCAATTTCTATGTCAATATGGTACAAACAAGTTTGATGATGAAAATTCATCGATCAAGGTTTCTCGAGGTTACGGATATCTTCAATTCGAGGTGAAAATTTGAAAATTCAAAATGGCGGGTGAAAAATAAACGAATGTTTGTTTTTTATGAAAATCCGTATCTTGGGGGATTTTCGATGTTGCTGATTTTGAATTCAGCGTTAATATTTCCAAATTCAATAATTTCAGGGAGGGTTGAAAATTTTTTACATATTCTATTTTGACGGGAATTTGTATCAGAACGTTTCCAAGCTCGCTGACTTTGAATTTGAGGTTAAAATACGAGAAATCAAGATGGCCGAGGCCAGTATGGCTGATTAAAACAACAAAAATGTTCGATTTTGACCAAAATTTCTGCCAGGATGTTTTTGAGGTTGCTGATTTCGAATTCAAAGTTAAAATTAAAAAAAAAAAGATGTGCAAGCTTGAATGAATGAAAAAAATTAATATTTAGTCTAATAATTGGAGGATTCGAAATAGTTCATCGATCTACTGTGATCTGTTTGTGTTTTTAAAAATTTCGATGTTTTTTTTCTAAAAAATTTTTTTTTTCATGTAAATATGTCTTTCGAGCTTTTTTGATATCATCCGCAGCAACATTGATCTTGCCAATACGAGTATCGGACATGTGGGATTATAGATAGCGTGCAGTACTTGAATAAAGATGACGATGAAGATTAGAAATCATATAATAGGTTTTGTCCTATGCCTATCGGTATTAATATGAGCCTATCTGTGCATAGGATTTTTTTTGTGTTTTTTCTTTTTCTTCTAAATCTCGAGTTATTCGTGAGTTCATCGTAGAAAACGTTTACAGATTTTTATTTCTCGGATTTTTTGAACCCAAGCAATGGAAAAATGCCGAATGACTTTGTTATTTTTGTGACTGCTCAATATTGTTAATGAAAAGCGTGTCGCAATAGCGTAAGCCAAAAAAAATAACAACAAATATCAGCACATGATGATTGTACGAGTTTTTTTTTTTACTGAATTTTCTGAAGCAGAGAAAACACGACCAAGACATATTGTGAGAGATGTGGTTTTTTTCTTGGTTAAAAAATTTTTTTTTTTCCAAGCAACAGAACAAAGTCTGAAAAAAGTGATTTTGTCCGGGAATTCAGGACAAATGGCACCAAGATAATTAAAATAAAGGAAAGAAAAAAAAAAAAAGGTTTCAAGTCTTCGGGAAAAGAATTATTAGCGAAAATATAAATTTTTAATATTTTCGAAATACATAATTAAAATATATAAATGATGATATATATTTTCGGTTATAATTCCTTTTTCAGGCTTCATGCACAAACACACGACAAGCAGCAAAAAAAAAAAAATAAATAAATAAATAACGATTTCTATCGAATTTCTAAAAATTCGTTAAACGATTTTTATAAAAAGCTGCTCTTGTTTTTTGTTTTGTTTTCAAGTATTGAGCACTTAAAAATATTTACCCCAGTCAAGCAAAACGACATTACAAGACGCAGCAATGCTATGGCGCCATGGTCTGTTAGTTGCTGTCCTCCGCTCCTGTTTCAAACACTCGATCTTAATTTTACTCTGCGATTACCAAAGTTGAGTTAAAAAAAAATCTTATTTCAAGTTTTTTTCTTTCTTTTTTTTTTCATTGAAAAAAATTCCACCGAACGATAACGCAGTTACGATTTTCCAAACTTACGTAGCTCATGCCGTAGTAAGTTTAAAAAAAAAATCTCAAAAAAAAATCAAACAAAAACGCTAAGCACGCCGTTAATCGCTTCGCATATTATGAGCATTGTCAAATTTTTTGCTAAAAATAAAAATAATAAAATAAAAATATTTATTTCAATATTTTCGAACGGTAACGATGTTTTCCAAATTTTTCTTCTTTTTTTTTCACCACTTTGCTGGTAATTTGTAAGTTTTTTTTTTCCGGCATCACAATATAAATCGCGAATAAGTTTGGATGAAAAATAATTTTCGTCTCGATATTTAGGTCGTTGCTGAAATTCGCGGTTGTACTTCGAATGGTACAAATTTGGGCAAAGAAAAAAAAATTATATATATATATATATATTTGTCACGTACCAGCTTCGCTTTTAGCCGCGGGCTCGTCTTCGGTGGGCAGAGCCGTTGGTTCTTCGATTTCGGACTTTTCGGGCTTTGGTGAATTCTGAAAAGTTGATATATTTTTGTCATATCGGATATTCGCATCGTTTGGAGTAAAATTTGGACTAAAGAAGAAAAAAAAAAGCACACAGCAATGTCATTATAATGTAAATAAATTAATAACAATGAATTGAATAATTGATTATTTCAATTATTTGATTTTTCAATTAAATTGTAATTTATCGATAAATTTTATTTTCCCACCTTGGGAGGAGAGGATTCACGCTCGGGTTGCACCGCCAGAGTTTCGCTAATCTTCTTCCAGATATTGTCGAAACTGTCGCGTCCCATGTAATCAATTTGTCCCTGTTCCCAGCTCTGTTTTCTCATGTGTTCCTCGAACGCAACTTGTTCGGGACTTCTCACTTCGCCAAGCGTTATTTTCGCCAATGCTCCAGCGATACCGGCCTAATTCGGACATTTTTTGTACAATTGAGAACGAGGCTGTTCGATCGGGGATTCAGTCGTATCTACTAATTTCTTTTTTTTTCGTACGATTGATGAAATATCTATTGCAAATGTGGCAAAAAGCGATCGTGTTTTGATTCTATGTGCAAAAATTTATCTACAGAGAGCCCTTATTTTGAAAAAAAAAATGGATATCGTTATATTAGAATTTTAAATTTCCCGCCGTTTTTGTAACGGTTTTTTTTTCTCGAATTATCAATATCGAGGTTGTTTGAATTCAAATTGCCCCTAATTTTTTTTTCAACCGTTTTATACACGAAACTATCAATGGCGATTGGTGAATTCATATTTTCCGCCTTTTTTGTAACGGTCGTTATAGTTTTTAGTAACGGCGACTGCGCATCGAACTGTCCGCGCTTTTTTATAACGGTTCTTAACGAACTATTCGAGACAATTTGAATTCAAAATTTTCGATATTCTCATATAACGATTCTATTGAAACAGTTAAAAAATAATGGCTCTCTGATCAATATTCATCTACGTATTTATACAAATGAAGCGGAACGTGAAACAAGCAGCTACAAATATATATATATAAATATATACATATATACACTATATACATTATACATAAATGTCGTTTGTTCGTTGAAGTGCATGAATATTTATATAAATTATATAAGAATGAAGTTCAAAATAAAATTATTGACGAAGCAAAGATAGAGAGTGCGACATCTGGTGGTTTAAATCTCAAAAAACACAAAAATGGCGGCCCAAAGTTTCATGCGTTTGGTCTGAGACTCCGTCGATGTTGATGGCAAATGCAGCTCGTTAAACAAAGATCGGTCAGCATGGTCAATTGAATGCCGCATATTTAACCCGTAATAATCATCCCCGCTCCAGCTGACCCGGATTTTTTTTCAATCTAATATTACGAGTAGTAAACCGGCGAGAACCGGACTTTTGCTGCGATCTAGATGCGTTGAAATGTAGCAAACTATTTTTTTTTATGAAAGTACTATAACTCAAGAGTATCGTGCTAAATTTTTGCGAAAAAATATTGAAAATTGAAAAAGTTATCAATTTTTGAGTAGAAAACCGTGTTTTTCGGACACCTTTTTTCAGGAATTTTTTTTTGAAACAAAAAATTCACAGTTTTATCGACGAGAGCATGTTTTTTAATGTTAAAATTGTGTCTCTGAATTTTTATACGGAAATGTGAGGCATCGTCTTGCTTCGGTAATCGCTCAAAGTTGGCTCGGGTCAAATTGACCCACTGTGACTATTATGGAAGTCTACTGAGGTGTGATTATTACGGGTTAATACAATTTCGGATTTCGATCGATATTATGTTTTTTTTTTCGTTCCCAAGATGGCGCAATCCCATATTTATTTCAATTAAATTATACTTCAAGGCTTCTGTTGTCATATTCGGTTTTTTTCGAAATTTTTTGAATTATCCTACATAAACTCGATAATATTACGTTTCAAACGGCCATGAAACGTGCCGACTGGAGTGCGGGATTTTGAATCCGTTTCTCCAATCAACGATTGATCCCTTGAGCAGTATTGGCGCAAAAGTGCCCAGACAGTTTATTTGACGATTGACTTTTGCGAACGAGGCTTATGAAACTTGGTACTCCGGAGTTTTTGAATTGCTGAATACGAATTTCGAGTCATGTTTTTCAACATTCAAAATGGCGGATCATAAATATTTTTATGGGAATTCGTATCTAGGGGTTCTCAGGCTCGTTAAATACGAATTCCAGGTCTACATTATGAAATTTAAAATGTCGAATCCAGTATGGAGGCTGTAAAGTTTTTGAAACCTCGTAATTCGTTACATATTTAGCAGACTTTGTGAGTAAGGTTTTTTTTTTGGGCCACTGAATACCAATTTGAGATTGAAATTGGGGTAAAATAATGGCGGCTGTAAAATTCTAGAAATTTAATAAATCAGCGGACATAGGGCAGACCGGGGCAAAGTCAAAAATTGGAATAAAAAAAAAATTTTGGTTTCTAATGAAACCCAAATTCAAAAACAAATCTAAAAGCAACATTTTTTCTCGAAAATGTCTTTTTTCCCAGGATTCTTTTTTTTTTTCTCAAAAAATTTGTTTCCTTCAAAAGTCTTTTGAGAAATGAGTCGTTAAAAACGACGAATCGCTAATCCGTGACTTCTAGCTAATAAAATTTCATCGTTGATGAAGCTCCTCCATTTTTTAAGATGGTGCCGGTTCTGTGAACTACCCGTGAACAATTTTAGTTTCATTCCGCGTTTTTTTTTTTCAATCGAAAAACCTATCTCGTTTTTTTCTAGCAATATTATTGCTTCCTTCCACTTTGACCAAATTATCATTTTTAGTCTCAGTGCCAATTTTTTTTCGATTTTTCATTTTCCACTGTGAAGTTAAATACCGGAAGTGTCTCACCTACGAGGCAATGCCATTTAGTTAGAAGTCACACATTGGTGAGTCATCGTAAATGACAACTAATTTCTCAAAAACTTTTGGAGAAAAAAATATTTTTGAGGAAAAAGTAATTTTTTACTGGTAGAAAAATTTTTCATCGAAGAAAAACAGATTTTCGAGGAAAACATATTTTATTCCTTATTTATTTTTAAAAAATTTTGAATTTTTTTTTTCAAAAAAAGCAACATTTTCATTCGGAAATACAATTTTTTCGAGAACTTCTTTTGAAATGAATTTTTTTAATCCCCTAAATTGAATATGATATTTAGGGCTTTTCTGGGCTGTTGAATTGGGATCGAAATTACAAGAAAAAAAAACGGCTGAATCCCGGTAGATTGTAAATATTAAAAAACGGATTTTTCAATTTTAATTTCAGATCGAAATTGACAAATTCAATATAGCGGTTCTGAAATTTTAAAAATCCCCTAATTTATCGTAATTTTAAGAAACTTTGTACCTACTAATCGTCAGAAACACAAATTTGAGTTTTTGAACCTTTCGAACCCAAATTTGAAAAGGTCGCGGATCCAATGTTGGCGCGGCTTTAAAAGTCTTAATATCCCATGAAAAACTTTTAAGATACTTTGTATTCCGAGGTTTTTTGGGCCGCTAAATATTTAATTTGTGGTAAAAATTGGAAAATTTGAAAATCTGTCGAGTTTTGAAATCGTTGAAATTCCCAAGCCGCCATATTGAATTTCTAAATTTCTATCTCAAATCCGTATTCAGCGACTTAAAAAACCCTAGGATGCGAAGTTCCAGAAAAAGTTATGGAACTTTTAGAATTTTTGAGCCACCATCTTGAATCCACCATTTCTAATTTCTTATTTTCAATCTTCAATCCATATTCAGTGATCCAAGAGAACACACGAAGTTTCATAAAAATCTGATACGCCATGGAATTTTTACAACTTTTAAGCCGCCATATTGGATCCAAAATTTCGAATTTTTCAATTTTAACCCTAGATTCGTAAACACCAATCCAAAAAATCTCAATGTAGTACGAGTTTGCCACCGAAATCCAAGTATAATTATATTTTTGCCTTCAGGTGGACGCTAAACAGTAAAATTTTTATTTTCGCTCCAAAGAATTCTGCTCGTACGAACTCCGTGAAATCGTTTTGATAAACAATTTTCTGAAACATTTGCCACGTATCAATTGAGATGATTTCCAGGCTTGAGTGAAATTTCAAAACGATTGACCGATCAAAACTCGAGATAATTGCGATAGAAATCATGACTAATTGCATGTACACGCCTATACCAGGGCTGCGGGATCGTCGTATTTATTTTTTCATGTCCAAACGACTTTGAAGATTTTAATGGAAAACTACACAACGTTAGAGGTTCACCAGCTGCAACTTGTCAAAAAATTTGAAAATTTTCGACCGCCTAGTTTTTGAAATAGAGACATGGGTAGTACGAACTTTAATGGACTCGAAGAGGGAACGGTCTCGCGCATGCGCGCCTGCGTTTATGCATATGTCGACCTATCAGAATGACGAGTGTCGACGCAGTCGCAGCCAAAAGTCTTCTCCCGCAAAAAGTAATGCGACAATGACAACATTAGATAAATTATGATGAATTTTTTTATTGATATTTAAAGTGAATCGAACATATATCGCATTGTTTTGCCATAAAAAAATTAAAAAAAAAATTCAATTCGAATCTACAACGATACAATCCACATCACGAAGACATCACGATTAAATAAATGTGTAACGAACATTTACTTACATCATCATTACTTTCAAGTTGCCTCGCAATGTTCTGTTCGGATTGCGTTGTTACGCTTTTGGACTTTGTACAAGGTAAGGGATGGGATTGTGAAATTGTGCTTGATGAGTCTGTCTGTGCTTTCGAAAATTCAATGAGACATTGATCCTTTGATCTATCCTGCTTGTCGTTATTTCGTATTATCTCATTTTTCGCAATTTTTTCAATTAAAAATGTTTCATTTTCCAATTTTTTCACGTTTTCATGATGATGATAATGATGATGATGATTTTGTTGCTTCTCATTGTCTTTAGGATGAAAAATCTCGTTGATTCGTTGATTATTAATGACGATTGTATCATCATCATCATGTTTTTCATCAATTTTTACAAATTTATTTGTCTCATCGACGTCATTATATTCATCATTACGTACAAAACAAGATTTAAAATTGTGAGTACAGATATCTACAATTTGGAAATCTTGTATGTCCTCGTAAACGTGAAAATCATGATTTTTGAGATTTGAGCGAGAATCATCGATCTCTCGAGATTCAAATACATGGCTATCATTATGCTTCTCGTTATACTCGATGTTTTCTAATACTGATGAAACTTTATGATCTTCCCGATGATAAATCCAGTTCGAATGATGATTTTGTGAATTTGAATGATCGCAGTTCGTTGATTCGAACGTGGCGAAGGGCTTGAAATCATTTTTCGCGCTGTATTCTCGATTATCATTGTTATTAAGATTATTGTAATTGTCATTGTCGGGTCGGGTGTAATTGTTTATCGGGTCATTGAGAGCGTGAATGATTATATTCGATGTATCCTCGTAATTTTCCCATGGATCTTGAAATTCAGAAAAATTCGGCTCGATATTTTCGTAAGTCGAGTCATCCGGGTCATTCGAGTCGTGGGACAATTTTTTTGGAGCTCTGGATAACGAGGGATTGGAATTGTATTCGTGCCAATGTTGTGCCAATGTGCTGCTGGCCTATGCAAGCATTTCATGCCGAAACAGAAAAATTGCACACTAAAAATCGGTTAGTTACACACTAGGCAATGGCAGAGTCCATTTTTTGGCATATTTTAAGGTTTTTTTTTGCTAATCTTTTTTTTTTTAATTCGAACTCTCGTTGAAACGAGTATAATTTTATTTTTCCATTAATTCACGCGTTTATCTATATATACACTGCTAAAAATGTGAGATTATCGAGACAAAATGGATCGAGGATTGGACGCCTGGTGGTCGAATCGAGAACTACAGAAGAAGCAGAAAAAAAATGACCGTTCCACGTTGCAAAATTTCTCTGAATAAAATCGTAAATTAATTAACCTTCTGAGGGATATATTGCCGGATTGATTTATTCGCGAAATACTCGTTTACGAGAGTAATTCCTGTTTGCGTGAAATTTCGTTAATATCGCGATCTAACCTCAACATTTTGATGCTTCCGAGTTGCCAACGACACCAACGCCATCTGCACTTATTGATTTTTGACAGAGCCGAGATATGGTTGTGAAATATTTATTTTTATTCATGAAAAAAGGTGCACGGTCTCTGTTGAATATAATTTACTGTCCAGAACGAAATTGTGACGCGTAACGAGAGAGAAGAAAGAACCGAAGTAAATGAAAAACAACAAAAATATAAGCAGATTTTGATGGAAATTGGTATCTGAAGATTTTTGAGGTTATTAATTACGAGTTCGAAATAAAAGTTAAAAAATTCATGATGGCGGAGTCAATATGGTCGACGAAAAATTAAAAAATCATTAAATTTCGATGGAAGTTGGCACCTGGGGGATTTTAAGATCGCTGATTCGAAAGTGAGAGTAAAAATTTCAAATTCACAATGGCGGAGTCGACTTAGCGGATCAATTATGACAAAAATTGCTCTGATTTTGATGAAAATTGGTTCCTCAAAGGTTTTCGAGGTCTCTCATATCGAATTTCATGTGAACATTTGAAAATTCAAAATGGCGGAGTCAATATATGTCCTATCAGAAACCAAAAAATTCTCCAATTTTAATGAAATTTGATACCTGTCAGTTGCGGAGGTGGTTGATTCGGGATTTAGACTAAAAATTTGAAAATTCAAGATGGCGGAATCTCAAAAAGCCCAAAAATATTTCAATTTCGATGAAAATTGGTACCGTTGAGTTTTTGAGGCTGCTGATTGGGGATTCAGAGTCAAATTGTCGAAATTTCATAATGAATTCAACATGGCGGACCAAAAAAAAAACAAAAAATTACCCGATTTCGGTGAAAATTGGTATTCAGGGATTTTTCAAGTCGTAGATCACGAATTTACTGATATAAAAACTCTTCGTCGCAATTTACGATAATTTTTAACAGTGTATACGTATGTACGTATGCTTCAAGGGCTACGGACAAAATATCACGTCAGTATGAACCTCAAATTACAAAAAATAGACACTGCCGGGAGAAGAAAAAAAAAAAAAAAAAATTAAACCAAGGTGAAATTCAATACGTATTAAAAGCTGTACTGTATTTTCGTTTTTCTCCATCAATAATCCCCCCCCCCCCCCCTTTCCCCAACACTACAGCTTTTAATATCGATAATTTCTTGTTTTTAATTTATCAGTTCGAAAGTAGCACCGAATTGTACATATACCTTGAACCCCCGGAAAAAGTCCCAAATTTTAATTTGTTAAATTAACACAATTACTATTATATAAATTTTAAACGTAGTTGGCAATAACCAATTTTTTGAGGAAAAAAAAAATATAGGGTATTTGGGAAGATGAAAGGGTTCAAAGTAATATGTGCCCGGATTTCCGAAAGTATCGATGTATCGGCAATGAAAATTACGTTAAAAAAATAATAATGAAATAAAAATAAAAAAGCTATGACGACGATTATTCGACTGAAGCGATTTTTTTTTTGTTTTTCGTAATTGTGAAATTTAACGAAAAATACATTATAAATTATGTTTTTATTATATGGTCGAATAAAATTTCACGGAAACGAAAATAGTTTGAATAAAATGCGCAGTTTATTGTGACATACAGGCGGAGAGGTTGGAAACGTTTGATCGTGCCAAAAAATGGGCGAATTACGAATCGCTCATCACCTTGGTGCAAACATACATATATATATACATGGGGTATTTCACGCTAAGCCAGCCAGGGGTTGACCTTCACCATTAAATTTTTTTTTTGTTCGATTGTACCACTTGAGAAAACAATTTTTCAAAAATGTTTTTTTTACCACCATGTTAATTAGCTATGGGGGTTGTGAAACGGCTCAAAATTGAAGAAAAAATACTCCAAAATTAAAAAATTTGAAAATAATTTAGAAAAATTCATATTTTATGCCAGACTCGTGGTAACAAATTTTCATGATGTTATTTTTTGATTTCCCATGATTTTTTGAACGGTTTTCAGCGTTAGTGGAAAATTATGAGACAAAACGAGAGAAAAAATTTTCGACAGAATTTTTTTCTGTCAAAACCCCCCCAGACCGGTTTGGCGTCGTGGATATGTACAAACATATTTATTTGCTTATATAATCATGCCACATTAAAGCTGTCTGTGCTGAAAGCTTACTTAATCGTTATTTCGCAGTGCAAACGGCTTTTTCTTTTATCCATCAACGTACGGATTTATCGTACATAAATTAAGCATGAAAAATGTATTTAAAAAATAAAAAAAATAAAAAAAATTAAATATCAATGAAATTAAAATAAAATAAATAAAAATCACATAAATATTTTTCAGAAATCGACGACAAATTAAAGATAAATAAAGATTTTAGCTTTTTTTTTTCTTCAATAAAACCAAAAAAACTAAATAAATAATTAAAATGCAAATGTGCGAAAAATTGACGAAAGAAAAAAAAAACTAAATTACAAGCTTGAACAGTGGCATAAATTATTGTTTCTTACCTCGCGATAAGACGTATTAGATTCCCTTTGTTCATTGCTTAGCTTGCGAAATCAGTAAAGGGAGATGGATAAGCATTATAATTATCAGGCAAAATAGTTTGTTTTTGTTTGTTTGTTTTTTGTTTCACGTCAAAGAGAAATAAACGTGCGAGAAAAAAAAATGTACATTTCAATGCTGAACGAACTGAAGAAAAAAAAGGAAAAAAAAATTCTTCTTCAACGACAAAAATCAAAGTCACGCGATGATTTTCGAGGGGAAAAAAAAAATAAATAAAACACATCTCAAAATTCAATCGATCGCGGTTATGCTCATCCGTGAAAAAACACTTACCATTGCCGGTGACAATTTTGGATGAACGTTTTCGCAAAAAATATTCCACCAAAGCTGAAGCAGCGGCTGCAAATGATTCGTGCCAGGGGCCGGTTGTACCTGTCCCGTTATAGTATCGAAGTACTGAAGCCAGGGCTTCGTTATACCGATAAAATGTATGATCCTCACGTCCTCACCGAATCTACGAGTCATTCGAATTTTTTCAGTTAAAACAAAACGAAAGAACAAAGCAAAACAAAAAAAAATTGTCACAATAAACATAAAAATAATAATGATGAATAATAAAAAATAATTAAGTACAAAGATTAATAGTATTAATAATAATAATGACGAATAAAATTGTCTAATTATTGCCACAATCGGAGAAATTTTTTTTTCCAATCATGAAAAAAAGAAAAAAAAAATTAATAATTCGAATTTTATTAGAAAAATAAATACGAGACTCGTCCTGTAAAAAAAAAACAACCCCTCATCATATTTTTCTTCGATAAATCAATTTTTTTTCCACCGAAAAATCATCATTCACCGATCTATCCCTGGACATTCGTAATTTTCCAATTTTTTGTTTGTTTTAAATTCAAAAATTAAATTTCTTCGGACTCACTGTTTGAACGCCGGAAGATACGAGTAAGTTGCGGTGGAGCACATGTTGTATATAAAGGGAAGATGCTTCGTTATGTCCTTGCGTGCCCAGTCGCTGAAGTACTGATTCAGCAATCCCTGATCGCCACCGTCGAACGACCCTTTGGCAGCGGCGAACGACGTTATCGAGGCGAATGTTTGCTGCGACGGTTTGAAAACGAAAACCCCGGAATTGAAGCAATCGGGCCAGCCGACATCCGGTGCGGCCGATAGCTCATCGCGATCGAACAATTCGTCGCAATTTCTTATTACCTTTGATTCGAATTTATTGAGAATTATAAATTTATCAAAAATTAATATTCTCAACAATAATAATAATAATAATAATAATAAATAATAACCAGTGTATCGGCATCAACAAAAACGCATTTTTCATACTGCGTGAGCCTCCAACAATGGAGCTTGGTGAATGTGATTCCCAGCTCGGGTCTCGCCAAAAGGGCCAGATTGGCTTCGTCCTTTGAGTCGAGAACGTTGACCTCTTGTACCAATGAAAATACCGTGGACAATTTTTCTCTGTCGCGTAATACAGATCGATGCAATCGATTATTTAATATTGATAAACAATCAAAATTGGTGTAATTACGCGTAAAATCGTTCATTGAAGATTGATAAAAAAAAAAATATAATCAATTAGTAGAAATCGATAAAATCGATATAATCGAACATCGGATAACGACATAATTGATCATGAAAGATCGTCATAATCGATTATTCGAATTCGATATATAGTTAGGGAGCTGGCGAGCATTTTGGTATTGTGATTTGCTCATGTTTCATATTGATAGGTATTGCAGTTCGAGTCGCTGCATTTTTTATCTACAGCCCTTCAAATAAAAAAAAAAAAAAACAAGAGGATATTGAGGTGAATGTCCCGAATTATGACCGTGTACCGAATAACGTTTGTCCAGTCTATTTTGTATTGTAATACATTCAATTCACGTTCAATAAATATAATTTTTTTCGGCAAAATCTTTATTTTACATATATTGTCACTCAAAATAAATATCGGATATGAGTTAATGGTATTTGTCGCGTATTTGCCCGTAATTCATTAACCAGTCGCCGAGCGAGGTCGTTTCCTTACCACCGAGGCTAAGGAAGTGACAACACGAAAAGGTTTGTTTTATGATAAAAAAAAATCGTCGATTTGTAGTTGAAATAAGTTGCAATATATTATTAAAAAAAAAAACTAATTGAAGTAGTGGAGTACGAGCAAATTAAATATTTGGCCGAAAATATATAGGTCATAAATCGGTACAAGGTGAGAATCGTGTGCCCCGAATACTGTCTGAGCGAATCCATTCGGCTCGTCGACTCGGTACGCTAGTATAAGTACTTGTGTTAGCTTTTTTTTCTCATAAAATATATCTACAATTCTTACAAAATGCATGGTTTTAATTACAAATGTTATTTAGCTGATCGCGATTTCGAGTAATGTATGACCTCACTTTGAAAGCTTTTGTTAAAATGAATAAAATACATTTTCAAGATAGAAAAAAATTATTAAATTATTTTACAGAAAGAATTGATTTATGAGTTGCCTGATTTGGTTATAAATAAAGTTTTTTAGGCGATAATAGATTTCTCGTTGTGTCTAGTTGACGTATGCATTTTTATGAATTTTCAATTCAACGCTAACGCGCTGATGCGTAATTTAACAACTAATGAGCTCGCTAATGAGTCTACTATTCTGCGATTTCACAAAAATCACACTTCCTCGTCACGCCACTTCGGACACCTCTCACTCATCCGCTGTTGACTTTTCATGCATGCTGTTGGGGACTTTTTTATAGAAAATTTAATTCACTACAAAATTGTTCCTGCGTAATTTTCTCTATCTTGAATGGTTCGAACAGCGTTTGGAGTTGAAGCTCGGAAAACGTGAATTTTGAATTCCTTTTTTTAATATTTCAAAAACTTACCAGGAGTATATTCTTATCATTTTTATTGGTTATTATCAATGCCATTTACTATGGAATAGCGTTAAAACGAAACCTCACAATTCTAATTCTGATTTCGAGAACATAAATTGGCCGGCCGAGATGAGAGAGAATTTGACGTTGACACCGCTGAGGCCTGCCTGTGTATAAGCACAGGGACCCCCCTCGGACGACTCGTCTAGCAAACAAACAGAGGAAGGTCCTTAAACTTTCTAAGCTGGTAGTCCTTAATTTTTTGTCTCGCTTGAAATTCGCTTTCCTTATAACTCCCTGAAAGGCCTAAGAATTTTCATTCTTTAATTTCTTCAGAAATTTCAATGGACTTGCATATATTCTCTCGAAAGAGGGAAATACGCTCATTAGCTTTCACCAACCGGAGGTTTTATTATCGAATGACCCTTCGAAAAGATCGATCAGTCGTTCAGGCGACGAAACCGTTTATTGCGGTTGATCGTTGTCAATCCAAATTTTATTGTTCAATTCCTATTAGAAAACTTTCCGCGAGTCGATGCGAGTGCCCACTCTGCGCTGAACCATCTCAATATACGACGAGCGGGGGTGTCAACCCTTAAATTAAAACTAATCATCGTTTACGTTGTGTTCACGAGTTCAATTAGCCAAAATGAGAATGCCCGATCCGACTTTCGAAGGTTTTTTCTTCCACGTTACGATACGGGAGAAAAATTGACGAACTTATAAAAAAAAAATTCAAAATTTAATGTTCAGAAAATCCAGAACTAAGCAACTTTTGCCTCGAGTGGTTTCATGAATCATATATAATTCACTGAGCGCACGTTCCATCGAAAGGCAGAAATGAGCACATGATTATAGTAGCCCCATATTTTTTTTTTAATAAATTCAAAGCGCTGTCAACTGACAACGCAGCATTAACGTGCTGGCAGATGTGGTCGCTGATGTTGTTTACGATACGGTTATCGCTATTATTAACGTCTGTCACATGAGCAGATCATCGAAATTTTTCTTGCCAGCTCCCTAACTATAATATAATCGATTATTCGAGATACGATCAATTATTGAAGAATAATATAGATTTGGATAAATGATAATTAACCGTTATGTTCTCGTCGCAATTTTTTTTTTGTTTGTTTCATTTTATTCGGTTTATTTATTATTATTTTTTTCAAACTCTCCGCGAAGAAATTCTTAGAATGCAAAGAAAATTCGTTTTTTTGTTTTTGTTTTCCCATCCCCGCCACACAGGAAAACGAATGATGCGAATGAACATATATATAGACGTTTTAACAGGTGATTCGATTATTTGTGGTCGAGTTCGTTGGCAGGCAATGCCACGCAATCGCATCAAGATAAAGTTCAAGTTCGCCGCTTGTACTGCCGTTGGCTTTGGCTCAGCTTTTTGCAGCTGCTGCTGGGATACAGACTAATCAGAGCAGTCGAGTACCTCCAATTCACGTATTCTCCCCGTTATTTTTTTTTTTTATAATTCTTTAACTAATAAACCCAGTAATTTTTTTTTATTGGACAGTCCTCATATTGGACTACGAAAATTCCAATCCAGAGTCATTCTTCATAAATAGGGCACCCTCTCTTTGCATTGGACTTGAAAAATTCCAATCAAAACAAAATCAAATCCAAACGGAGTAAATCCTCGTGTTTGTTGATAAATAAAATTTACCTCATGGCACCGGTCACACCGGGGGTGACCAAAACGGCGAGATCGTGTTTCGTCCCGACGCGTCGCAATGAATGCGCCAAAACGAGAGCGCCAAGAGAGTACGAGTCGTTTGTCGCCAACGTCACCCAAGCGAAGCCTTGGAGAAAAAAATAAAATTAAAATACTTAAATTTAATGAAAAATTGAATTGAAAATTAAAAAAAAAAAAGAAATTAACGTTAAAGAACAATCTATTCGTGATATATGGTCGCACGAAGGAGCAAGGATATTACGTTCGACTTTCAATCGAAACTCGCGCTGATAATGGGTCGATGATAATTCACTAGAATAACATATTGATATTAATAATACGCTACGGTAGAAAGGTAATACCATGAAATATTGGTAGAAATGTAATGATAAGATCAAAATGTTGCATAAAAAGTAATAATAACATTAAAATGGTTCCTAGAATGGCTCACGGGAAACCCAAACCTTCAATTTACCCTCAAGTGATAGCCTTAACTTCAAGGGCTAAATTCCCATCCCCAACTCGAGGGGGCTTACACTCAACTCAATGAGTTCACCCTGAATTTGACGGCTTAACCCTGAATTTGAGGGTAAGCCTTTTCGATTTGGAGGTAAACCCTTGATTTAGGTGTGCGAACCTTCGACTTGATGGTTAGCCTTCAAATCTCTCGGTTTGAGGGGGTACAAATTTAGCCCCAACTTGAAGGTTTACCCTCAATATGCGGGTGAATATAACCGCAAATATGAGTGTAAACTCACGATTTTTAGGTGAGTCCTCGACGCGATGGTCAACTCTCAAGCTCCTCAGCCAAGAGCTTTTTCCCTTTAAGGTAGCCCTTTAAGGTAATCCAGTCATGTGATCGACTATTTTGGCAATAAAATTGTTGGAGAAAGCTATAAAATCTAATAAAACGTAAAAGTAGCCGTCAGAATTTATAATAACTGTGAAGACGTCTTTGGGCACTTGAATTAATTTTCTTTTTTAAAATTAATTTCGATTTTTCGTCATCTATTTGATTATTCCGCTGAATCATTCCACCTCGGCTATAACCTCAAGACTGTTGGAAGTTTTCTAATGAATATATCGTATGAGATTACCCTTAATTGATTTTCATAATTAATGAAATTTCATCATGCACGGAAATAATAGGGGTGGACGGTTTGATATATTGATGAAATGCTTGAAATTCGCATGAATCACTGCAACATTCTTAGCAGAGGGCCGTCCACTGATCGCCTACATCGTAAGCCGATTGTTATTTCGAAAATTTCTCAGCCAAACATCTCGCGATCCTACTTTTTTTTTTAGTATATGCAATCCATCGAATGCTCATAATTTCGCGAACAAATGGATTATCAGATTATAACTTCTCCGGTAATTAAGTAGGTTCATTTTATCAATTGAACTTGTGAACTGTATGTCCTATGAAAAAAAACAAACGGCGATTTTAAAATGGAAATTTCTTGCGAAAAAAGTTAGCATCGTGATCTGAAACTCTGTAGTCTCATGAAGAAGTGTTTTGGGGTTTAAAATATTTTCAATTTACGAAATTCTCCAATCGATGCCAATGTGCAAGGACTATCTTAAGGGAGGCAAGATTTCGAAACAGGATCTGCTGCATATGCCTCGTAGAGGAGCAGGCGCGTAACGAAAATTAGTCTTCAGAGCTTCCTGGTTGTGTCAAAATATTTATTTTCTCCTAAAGTCTTAGCGTGCACACTCTCGGTTCACGAGAACGATCTCTGGTACTAAAAAAAAATGTTAAAACCGCGTACGCTTTTAATAACTTATTGATGTTACTGGAATTCATAATGTTGCTAGAAAGGTAATAACGAAATATGTTACTAGAACGGTAGCAAACACTATGAAATGTTGCTAATGAAGTTAATGATGACGAAAAAAAAAGTGTGTACTAGGACAATCGTAACAACAAAACACTTTGCGAAAACGATAAGAAAAATAATGTTGCCATTTCGTCGAGTTGATGAGTTTCGAAAAAAATTTAATGGCCCAGAAAACTTTTTTGTTGTCTGTCCCATAAATCTTTTTCCCCCATTTCCCTCCAAGGACCAAGCGAGATTCGAGCAGTTCAATCGATTATATACTTTTACGAGTTATTTTCGATCCTTCCGGCAAAACTATTCTGTCCCGCGACTCCGAATAAAGCTGCTGGGGACACTTCGTTTACCCCGGAATGACATGAAGAATTTGCAACAGTGTAGAAGCCGAGGTCCAAGATGAAGAAATGAGGGGAGGAAAAAAAAAGTCGAATAGATGGTCCGGAGTGTCTGTGTTTGAGTACTTTTGGCAACTTGCCCAGTTCTGATATATATTTAGGTTTCCTCATGTTGAATTTACGTCTTTTTTTCGACATTATTGTGGACAGACAAGTTTTTCGACCAACTTGTAGACTCACTTGCGTAGATTTCACACACGAATTTCGTGGTCCAGAGAAACACAAAAACCCGCGTATCGTTACACATGTCAGCAAACTTTTCATTGAAATTTCCACAAATTATAACGACAGAACGAGAAAACCTTTCAAAATTTTTCTAGGAGTTTTTTTTTTTATAAAGTAAATAGGTTTATTAATTTTTTTAGAAATAAAATTAATGGATTTACTGAAATGACCGTAACGTTTCTTCTCGGTCGATTTGAGACTTCGCTTTGTGCTCAAAATTTTTGAGTAATTCTTTGAGCTCGAGAATGCCGCTATATGACATTTCAAAGAAAATATTTTCACATTCTCCATCGTCGAACCATCGACTTTTCCTCGCAATTCTTTCACTCCGGGAATATTCAAGATTCTTTAGCGGCCATAAAAATTATGCTATCGGAGTAAATCCAACGTCATTCCCTGAGTCTACTTTCGCAGTTTTCAGTACCTTACAATTAAGTCCGAATCGGTCAAACGGTCAAACGTTTATTGCCGTTGGAAATTTTCATATTTTTAAATTGCTCCAAAAGTGGTTGAAAAAGAATAAGTTTACTTTTTCCGTTTGATAATTCGTTTGATGGCCATTAGTGTTCGTAAATTTACCGCTTATATTAAACTCGTCAATTTTTCTATCGAAAAGTGTAAAGAAAAAAGAAAAAACTAAATTGAAATTGCAAAAAAATTTTTAATTTCAATCCTATACCTTCACCATGAATATTTTGATACTATTTAAAAATCGATCGAGATATGATCAATCGATTAAATCTACCCCCCCCCCCCCCCCCCCCCACCGGATCAACGTTTCAATAAATGACGTCCGTTAAAAAAAAAAGTCCGTCCCTAATCGCAATTCTCTTTCGCAGACGTTTTTTTTTTTGTTGCTTTTGGCACGAACTGCCCTCGCAATAAAGATACATCGCCTTTCTTTTTGCCATCTTAGACACGTGGCTATCATCTGTTGTACATAATTTCGTACTAAATTTTTTTTATAACTCTCGGTTGTTTGCATCAGATTCAGATTTTATATAATCGTTCCGCGCCAAGTGCGTGATATAACTGGGCTCGAGACGTCGAAAATAATTAAAAAAAAAAACTACGATATTACGATTTAAACATAAAACGATTATTACTGTGTAAATTATAATATTATAGAAACGCCTATGTTTTTTTCTATAGGAAACACTGACCTTTCCAATGTACGATTTGCCAATATACACATGGAAATAGACACGTTGGCTATGAGCGAAAAGAAGAAAAAAAAAAATTCGATCCCCGAATAAAGTCTCTTATCAGCGATAAGTCGATAACCTTTTCTAAAGCCTTTTTTTTTTCATGTGTCACGTGACCCTTGCGTGATACGCTAAATTCTATTTCGTCTCGAGAGAATAAGTGTCTCTCGAATCATTCACATTAATTCTATGAAGAGAAAGTCGTATACGTGTGAGCGAGGCAGTCTTTGGCTGAAAAACAAAATTTGCAGAACAGTCTATTTTTGTTTGTATCTTATTATTTTTCATTAGAATTTCCATATTTACATTATTTTGTTACATTCGCCATTTCAGACTCGTCCATTTTAGATTCTCAACGCGGCGCGTTACGCCATCTTTAATTTTCAAAATCTGTAACGGCCCTTTTGAAATTTCAAAATCGGCCATGGAGTGCGACTGTCATTGAGCGATTATGAACAAAACGTGAAGCACGATCGAAGGCTCCAAATTTGATTAAAAATAAAATTTTTTTTTTTTTTTTAAACGTGAAAGCCACGAATTTTCGTTGTATTATGATAGAGAACTTGGTTATTTATGTTTTTCGAGTTTCATGCTCTTAGATGGGTCGGTTTCCTGAATATATCTCGGGACATCGCCATTTTCAATTTCCAACGGTTTTTCTCTTCGAATTTCCAACGGTTTTCTTTTCCGAATTCGAAACCGCACCAATGAGGATAGACTTTTTGCTTATTACGAATTATGGACAATCAACCGCATGCGATAATGCGTATTGGTTTTGAAATTTAATCAATCATTTATAGCATCCGCGTCGAATTTCTTCTGTGTACGTTTTAATCATAACCTCACTTTTGATTGCTACAATCGATAATACCTTTTGGCAATGGTAAACAATCCTGTCGGTCTGTTGTGTCTCCGAGAAAAAGAAGAAAGGAACTCGAATATAAATACTACGAATGTTACAGATAAATATATATACTTATGTAAAATGAGTATATATTTCAATAGCAAGAACCCCGAAACGATTTTTAGTATAAAAATTAGGAATGTGAAAGTTAGCAAAAGTTTTTGGCAGTGTTACGAATAGTGACAGCCAACTTCTGCGTCGCTGTGTACAAAAGACCCTGAGGTTTCCGTACTTTTTTAAAATAAATTTGTATTTTTAGGTTATAACTTTCATTCCCCGACCGTAAATTTTTTCGCGAAACATAATCTTCAATTCGCAAGTCCCGGCAGAGGGCAGAGCGGGGCCCTCTATCTAAGCGCTCGCGAGAAACGGCCCTGCTTATTCGTCAAGCGCAATAGAACTTATACTCGAGTGTTATTGTCATTAAAGTGACCGTGTGCCATTGAAATACTCGTTTTACGAATCAAGGACCTCTCCATGGAGAAACATCTCGATAAACGAGTTAGGCAGATGACAACAATGCAGTAGTCTGCACGTGGCAGCCGAGAAAGAGTAAGAAACAAAAAAGAGTTGGCGGTGTTGCTAGCGCAGAGAAGGCTCGTTGTACCTAGGAAGATCGCATTTCCCGCTGTCGCCCCCGCCCGGTGTTCTCAAAATGAGTTTACGGGTGATGGATAAGACCGAGAAAAGAGACACTCGAGAACATAAAACGGCGAAGCGGACGCTTTCCAAAATGGCTGCTGGACTGTCGATCATGATTCGTCATATTTCATGTTTTTGAATCGATGAAAACAAAAAAATTGATAAAGAAAATGGGATCGATGAACGAAAACAAAAGCAAAAAAAAAAAATAGAGATCAGCTCTAACCTCATTTTTCCTTTATAATCTTTGTTTTGTCTATTTTTATCGATACGTATCGAATTTATCGAATCGTCGATACATATCGGACTTATCGAAGGAGCGATACATATCGAATGTATCGAATTGTCGATGCACGTAGAATATATCGAACTTATCGAATCGTCGATATAGATCGAATTGTTAATAATTGCTCAATTTATCGAACTTGAATTTAAGTACGAAATAAAATGACTAAACGCTCCAATGTTTGAATCCTCGAAGCCCAGAAATCGCCCAAGCGGAAGTAAAGTCCCTCTCTGAATACACCTATAATCTCAAGTTTTTGTAAGTAATGAACCGAAAAGAGTTTCTTTTTCGTGCATGACAAACTATTTGGAGGATTTTTTTTTTCAACTCGAATTGCGCACCCTCTGCGTCTGCCAATTGAATATACAGAACTCGATAAAATTATTTTATCCTCTCGGTCGTCTCGTAGCGGTAAGAAAACTCCGGGGGATCAGTCCACGCGGGCTTTGAGAGACCCGGAGATCGCGTATATATTATGATATGGAGACATCGAAACCCGAGAGGCCCAGAGTGCCGGCTAGCACACACCATGCCCCCCTTTCGCCCCTAATGTTTTAACCAACGAATAGTCGGAGGATTTATATTTATACACACCGTGTCGTCTCATAATAACCAGAGAGAGAGAGAGAGAGAGCACGGATATGATAGAGAATCGCAGACCGGAGCATTTTGTTATATAGGAACAAACTCTGCTTGGACCTTGCGTTAGGTCAAGTAGCGACTGAGATGGGCGTAATTTTCTTGATGAAACGATTTAACGAAGTTTACTTTTCGTCCGAATTTATATTTTTACGAACTACCAAAGTCTTTTGTTCAATTCATTGGCCGTTCTCTGTATCAAATTTATGAAAAACTTTCAAAATAATTTTGAACGTTATTCAAAGTATATTTTAATCGTAAAATATTAACTAGCCAGAGACTATAAATCTAGATTGGAATCGTCAATGTTTTCTTTAAGAATTATTACGACACATGGCGCCGCAGTTATTATTTCTCATAATCCGGCTTTCGTTTCGTACGACGATGCTGCAATGAGTAATTACTTTGGGGGTTTGGTGACGCGGAGCAGTTATCAACGCGATGTCCCGATGAGTGACGAATTATTATCGGATTCAGAGCGCGAAATCGATGACAGGATGTTACACGACTAATGTTATTGACCTCCGGTGTGGTATTTGATAAAAAAAAAGTTTTCTTTTCGTTTATTATTCCGTCAAATCCATTATGGTTTTTGAAGTTAAACTTCTATATAGACGGGGGGTATTAGGATTTTTTTTTTTAAGATTTTCGTATCGAATTATCGATGCATCCAGTTCTTGTACACGGCAACACGACAGCCAAATATTTATCTTTCGATATTGTATACAAATATCTCGCCATCGCTATGTGAAATAATTTCTCATCAACCATGCAACGGTTTGGGTTAATTTAACAACTGTTTCTAGCGAGTCTGTTAGAGTTCAACCACTGCCTAGCAACAGAGTTGCTTAGATGGTGTTCGGGTTGGGTTGGTTATTTGGGTTCGGGATGAATTCGAGTGCACGTAACGCCTGAGCCATGAGATTCCCAAGTATACAAAGGTGCCATTTCATGGGCAGTGAACAGCTATGCTATGGCATTTCCGTGACTTCCTAACTGTTACTAGAATTAGTTTAGGGTTTTACTAACGTCGCAACGCTGCCTTATGAAATGGGCATTGCCTCTGTAACAGCGAATTCGATTATAACCTCAATTCGACCGCATCGGAATGTCGTACGAACAAAAATTATATCGCTGACAAAATGCGTATAGGCACGGAAAATGTCACTCAGTATTTTCAGTACAATACAAACAGTTGAATTCCATAAAATAATTAACTTTATCAATAAAACTTTGCTGCTACATTAAAACGACATGCAAATATATATTTTGCTTACGTCTCCTGAAGTCATATTTTAGAGCAACAAACAAACCGCGCTATTTCTGTTTCTAAGACTCGGTTTCTTCACCTCATAGAAGAAAGCATAGAATATCCGGTGGATAACTCTAACCGGAAGATAACCCGAGGTGAAGAAACCGGACCTAAGCTGTTTAACCGAATGAACGCCGAGCTACAAGAATTTGCGCCGGAAGTTCATCCACGCTAGTGTAGCCTGATAAAGCCCGAAAATTCTGCTGAGTACTGCCCATGAAATGGCACCTCAATATATATATATATATATATATATATATATATATATATATATATATATATATATATATATATATATATAGAGAAAGACTAGGGGTGCCCCTGGCTCTTTCACCTAAACATCGGACCCAAACGCCGTGTCTTTAGCTACTCTAGATCTGGTCACGTATCCAACCCAAACCATCGTGTTCTTAGTCACTTCGGTGCTTCAGCATATTATCCCAATTTTCGCCTTGTACGTGGCGCTATGTATCGATCATATCGAATTATATCGATTTATCGAATGAATGATAAATATCGAATTATCGATGGACATTGATAAGGCACGACAAAATAATTTGAATCTGAGAAACGAAATGGACTCTATAGAATGGATGAGATTGGATTTTACAATACACCCACGCACAATTCTAGAATAAGCTTATACTTTTGGCGATTTGCGCATCCGTTTGAAGCGCGAAAATATAATTTAAAAATAGTCAAATGAATCCAGAGACTGGGAGAGAGAGAGTGAAAGAGAGTCAAATGTAAATTCGCGTTACTCACAGTACCCGAACTGTTTTCGTATCTTGAAAACACACACACACACACACACATATATATATATATATCTGTTCACGCCTTCTAGCCATACAGCCTAGCTTGAAATGGCTGCAACGAAAAGGCGTCTAAAATTAACGTTAAAATCTAAAATTGTACGGGTCGCCTGGAGTCACTTGGCTTTTTTGTTTTGTTACCGAAATTTCGGTGCAATTATCAAAAGCCTTAGTATTTTTTTTTTTTTTCATTTTTTTTCACAACCATACCTCGCTAATCTTTTTGTTAATTAAAAAATATATTTACGCGCACGATATGGCGATTATTTTGGATACAGAAGAATGTAAAAAAAAAACAAAAAAAACGAACAACGTTTTTCGCAGACGGAAACTTTTTTCGGTCTGTCCCTCAAATAAGCCAGGAATAACCCTTTGAGATAGCGAGACCAATGCTTGGGGAAGCGGTTACTCTTGCACTTGCACACTTGCGCACATACACACACACACACACACACACACACACACACACACACACACACACACACACTCGACGGAAATCTCATTGCTCATGCATGCCGAGGATATCCCGCGGAGCAGCTCTCTTCCCCTAGATCTCATACGAAAAATATTTCGAATTAATTCGAGCGAGTCTCTTTAACAGAGACATGATTTCATTTTGGACCTTGGATAAATTTTTATTCGCTCCTATGATTTTTTTTTTCAAATATATCCATTTTCACAAAAACTTTTCGAGTCTTTATATTTGTAGTTGGAAAGAATTAATATGACCCGGAGCCTTTTTTTATTTATTTTGCTTCCTCATGAAGGAAGCTTTGCTGCAGTGATTTTTTTTTGTTTTCAGTGCTAATGTACTCAAAATGGGCCAAAACGTCGTGAAATTACATTTAGAAAAAATTTCTAAACGTATGTGTGTGTGGTAACCGCTATGCAAAATTGAAACGTCTGTAGCTCGATAATGGATTCATCTACAGTGCTGTAATTTCGCAGTCAAGTAAAGCCCGATGAGCCCTTTATTTAACGCATTTCTTTTTTAATATAAATTCATACAGTGCCTGAGATCTTGTCATTTTAAATCTTTCGAAAAGTGGGGTCGCGCTTGCTATAACATCCACAAATTTTGGGATATCTTGCTAAATTTTGATACATCAATATAGATCGTTGTTGAAGAATTTTTTTTTTTTTTTACAATAATAGATTATCATTGAAGGATGGTTGGTATAAAATTTTGCAAAAATCAATGGGAGGGGTTCAGATTTCATGCAATTGTGAATTTTTCGAATGATTTAATGTGACAACTTTAAATTCCCCCGAATGTTGAGATTTCCGGCTAAAATTTCATGCATAATAGTCTTCTCCCGTCTACAATTTTTGTTATCAAAATCTGATTAGGCGTTTAGTTGTAATATTAAAAAAAAAACCGTGCTAGTATCAGGGGGTACAGCAATGCTTGCTATATGCTCTACGCGTAATGTTTGCTAACTTTGACATTGAATATCTCGAGTTGGGAATGGTCAATCTGGTTCAAATTTCACGAGAAGTTGAGTACTAGCATTCTCTTCGTTCACTATAAATTTCAACAACTTCTCATTATAAACGCATTATTGCACGAGGACTACCATTAAAGTTGCACATATATTGCTTTGTGCAAGTTTCAATTTTTTTAATTTGACACAAGTCTTGGTTTCAACGATTGAAAAAGCAGAGGCTGCAAGGAAGTGAACGATATTAAATTATATTGCTCAAAATGTTTCAGCGATTTGAAACAATTTTGCGTCGAGGAGACAGCTTGTAAAAGTCGTGATCTCCGGCGGGGGCTGCAAAAACTCGGCTCTCTTATTATTCGCTTGTATCGGTTACGACAAGTCGTTTTCTCATCTACTACTATAGATGTTAATTCGTCAAAATCCCTATATACTACACGTGTATATAGATTAAACGGAATGAAGCGCAGGCGCCCTAAGCTCAAGGCCACACGCTGCGCGAGAAACGAGGGGTGGGGAGGAAAAATTCGGTGAATATCACGCAGTAGCGAACGAGCCGTGCCAAATGAACGATGCAATAGAACTCGTCAGAGGACACGAGGGCTGTACGAAAACAAAAATTATATGCGGAAATAGATATCTTTTTTTTGCATTTATATGCGAAAGATATTATATTATTATCAAACAATATTGTGATATTACATAATTATACAATTATTCTTGTACATATATATATTCGCATATAATTATTTTCCGGACCCTCATAATACCGTAAGGTTTTCAAACCGTCATTCCGGCTCTCTCCCAAAATCTCCCCAGACCCGAAAAGTACGTTTACGTATTTGAAGGTCATTTATAGGGGAGGGGTAGCGGTTGTCGGGACAACGCTGAGAAGAGCATCGAAGAAGCGGCACGTGCGCGCTCCACGATTAAAAACCAGACGTGAAAACTTGTCTATCAAAGCTTAATAGATTTAAAAAAAAATATCGTGACTTGTTAGATTTAGTCAAATCTTAGAAAATAAAAGAAGCAATTGGCAGAATGAAAGTTTCATCGATAGATAAAATACACATTTGTAGTTCAGGAACAGAGTAAATAAACGCAAATTTATTATTTGTTGATAATATTAGTGGGGAGAAAAAGACAAAAAACTTACCAGCCATGACTGACGAGCCTCTTTTGTCTCGTTCGGTTATTTTATTTTATTTTTTTTTTCAAATTGTTAATTAAACGAGATTTTACCGAAGCACACAATCACGAAAATAAAAAAGAAATCAGCGAGTATATACGTGTTAAAATTTTTGTTAATACACCTCGTAACTGACAGACGTGCTACCTCTGTCAGTATCGCGACACGAGTGTGACTAGCCGGCGACTGGAGCCACCGGCCACCGGTACTACTTTCCCCACCATTATCCGTTTTTTTTTCTTCTCACACGAAAGTATATTTAGTTCGTCGCCGCTTTTACGTCGTGTCGCTCCCTACCGCGCGTTATCCCATGACCCGACTTGCTCTGCATTACCGGCACGCTCCTCATTAACTTAGAGACTGACTTATCATAGTCGTCCCTCAAAGGATAAGGGCCCTCATTACTATTGAAGAGGTATACAAAGAGGGGCCCTTATCCTTTGAGGGACGACTATGAATACGGCCGTTTACACTACGATGTCTAATGCTTGGCTTTCACGTTTTTCGGTTTTAATACTCTGAAAGTGTGATTTTCGACCCCAAAATTAGGAGGCACCTCGCACAAAGAGGAGATCGGTGGGGATTGAGTCGAGGTTTAACTTTGGATGCCTGATACTGACTTTACCTAATTTGTTTAGGCAACTTGCGATAGTAACTTGCGATCAACTCCATTAGAGTCCAATTCATGTTCATATCTCTTGCTAAAAGGAACACCTGCATCATTGCAAATCTAAACCCAATCTTTATTAGGTAATTTATTAGGTATAGTACCTTAAGGTAGACGCGGCGAAGCACGGTGAGCGGGGGCGCACGCATGGAGACAATAAGAGAGTCGGTCCGCTCACGGGGCTTGTCGACGGATACTTTAGTTTAGTAACTGCGTTACTTTAGTTTTTTGGTCAATTCTCGACACTCGTCTAAGCGGTACAGCGAAAACCGTGACGTTAGGGTATAGCTGGCGGATGGGTTACATGTTAATCAGGCTCATTATGACTTCAATTATCTCGAGTTTGAAACGGTAAATCTCTCTGTAAAACTGCATGTACGTTTAGACAATATCCTAATTCACACACGTGCAAAGATTGAAAGATTTCTCAACGCATTTATTCCACGGAGGTAATACCTTAAATTAGTAAATATATGGTTGAAATTTTTTGAAACGATTCCAAGAGTGACCTTGAAGTACATGTTACTTTAGTTCCACAATTTCACTAGTTACTCGGTCAAAGTAGTTCGTCAGCAGATAGAAGCTGCGGACTAGTTGCCGATCAGCGACTATAACAGCATCCAGGAAACATACCCCTGGGGTAGTGCAAACGACAACTCGTTAAACAGAATGTTACGTGCATATTCGTACACCTAAAAAAGTGTCCTCTAACCCGGGCAATGAATTGACTGAGAAACTAGATCCTTTACCCTAATACAAAGTGCCAACAATATTGCTGTTCAACTGCAAATCTCCCACTCAGCAGTGTAATACTAGAGTGATATATTTACCGAGTGGGAAATTTGCACCGAGTTAGCAACGTTACATTTCACGTTGCATTAGCTGCGGATCCGGTGGAGGATTGCTGATCCCCTCAATCGGTCATTCACCAGATTTTCCTGGCAATTCGTTAAAACCCTCAGGATATTCCTGAACACCCATCAACACGGATAAACAATTTATGATTATAACCGATACTTTGTTGCCGGACCTAAGCGCGCCCCGAATGTTTTGCTCTTAAAATCGCCGTTGAATCGAATCAATTAAAAGCCCCCATGAAGCCCAGAGTGTGAGCAACATCATCACGCTATATGTACACCGTTGGCGTCGCTTCTGCGCGCCTTCAAGAGTTGCGTAGTGCGATTTTTCAGCATGCGCATATTGCCGCACTCTGTACGACTGTTGTGGTAGTACGGTCTTATCGCGACACCTGCCGCAAGGACGTAGCATTTGCTCGCTCGATCATCGCCCGTTGCCCGTCGACGTTCGTACCTCGTTGTTACCCAGTTCCGGGGACGGTTCCGTCACACAATAAGCATGCATCGTAGCGGGACGTTGCACGATGCCGAGAGGGTCACAAATACAATTACGAACGTATCGGGATTCGTTACAATCGCGATTCCGAGACGAATGTTATCGTAAAATGTAGTTGGACGATTAACGCAGTGGCCCCGTCGCGGTGGCCGTGTGTAACAACGTTAACCGTGTGACACTTAAGAGCGAGAGAGAGAGGCGTTAAAAAAAAATCGGACAGAATAAGAACTAGGCGTTGCGGGGTTCTTCCTTGCACGCGGTCTAACGATTCCGTGTCGAGTTTCGTACTTGGACATACATGTATATGTTCATATAATATGTATACTTGGTATGTACGGGTACGATCTTGAGTCTCGGAAACGGTGAGCAAGGAGAAAAGAGAAGAAGCAGAACAATGGCAAGCTCACCCACCAGCATCGAGAATCAAATCGACAGTTTTTTGGAACAATTCAAGAGAAGTGCCTCGCGCGCCATGGAGGACACTCATAGGTCGAGCTACAACGCTAGCAGCAGCATTAGTAGGAGTCGTAGCGGCAATCTCGACCTCGAGGTCTTGGAGGCCGGTAAGTCTCACGTATATAATCGCGAATAAAAACAAAATTAAAAACATACAACCAAACCCAAAAATCCTTCATTTGAATTTCCTCTGGACTACGGGCTGCTCACAATATCGCTGATAACATATTACCTTGCGAATAAAGGGAATCAAAAACATTTAAGGTTTACGATCCTCAATTGGGGTTTTGATAGAGGCAGAGTTTTGAAAAAGTTTTATGCTACTATTATTTGTCCGCTGTTGCTTCAGTTATACTATTGTTTGTACTTCTGCACGTAATCAATATATTCCGTATACCAAACAGTTTTTTTTAGAGCGAATTTTGACCGAGTTACGTTGGTACAAAGTTTCCACGATCTCGGAAGATAATGGGCTTGGGGCGGTGTAGGAGGGAGGTAATGAGTTCAACTGAGAGGAAAGAGTTCCAAGGTCATTTCATTGTTACAGATTATACAATAGGCTTTTGTTACGAAAAAAAAATCGCTGAATTCGCAGTGAAAAAAAAAACTTTAATTTCGGGATTATCGCGGAACGTAAAAATCACTAAAGTTTCAAGGCACAGTTGTGCCGAAACGGGGATTGTTGTGGTTTGCGCGTGTCGCCGGGTCAACACACCCATCGCTTTATAAGCCTGTATGAATAATTTCTGACTTATATGTAATCCATCCATCAATTAGATAATCTAACGCAAGAGGTTACACAGACACATATTTAAGTGGGAAAACAATTCCGCATTACGCGATATGGCTCAGGAATTTTTTAGTCTGTCCAAAAATTTTTTAGAAAATCTATGCAAGATGGCGGACGCAAGCGTTATAGCTTATATAGTGAAACGCTATAGTCCAGCCAGTTATTCGGACACCAGATTCCGTTTAGTTGCTGCCTCGTACATCGATACGTATATACGTATATATATATATAGATTATGTATGCCATAGGGTTCAACACGTTGAGGCTTTGAAGCCGCTTTAAAGTTCTTGCGCACCTGTAAGCGCACATAATGGTGAAGCGCTTAGTGGGGGTGTCAAGGGAATATGCTTTTTTTTTTCCTCCCTTTGAAGGAATGTTAGATGTAAAAGCTCTATATCCTCGATCATGGACCTCTCTCTACCGTGTGCCTTTTGTTGAGGTGGTGTGTGTGTTGTATGGGAGTTGACTGGTCGTTGCTCTCTTTGGAGAAAAAGATATTTCTGGCAAGATAAGGGACAACCACGAGTTTCGTTTCATGGCGTTTCAGTTCAGGCGCTATCCATTGATCGCTGGATGTGTTCATGTGCTCTATTCTCAACCCAGGCATCTCTTCTGTCCTTTTGTTGAGTTATTGTGCTTATGTAGGTCACAGGGTACATTGATGACGCCTGTGCTGGGTCATTGAGAATTATCTTCAAAGAATTTAGATTAAAAAAAAAGAAAAATAAACCCCAGATACTTTGGTGGCTTGTTCTATTTTGTTGGGTCGCATATATATATATGGGGCTTAATGAGTTCTTTGTTGATATTTTGGGGAGTGAAGTATCATTTCTTCAAGGTATAATAGTACCTTTATAGAATAATTCATTCAAGAATTTGTTGAAACTTATAGCTTTTACGCATCATTGAATGCATTATCTGAAACTTTGTGCAATTTAAACAAGATTTACGGTTTCCAAATCGAGATAATTCAAATTCAAAATGATTATGATTAGCTCGTATTTTCAATTCCAAGCGTGTATTGGACAAGCAACGAGAATATCTTGGAATAGCATAACACGAATATGCTGAAAAAAAATCTCAGAATGGTTCAAAGTTTAGTTTTTCAATATATCGTCAATGACGAAGAATTGCGCTAGTGCGTCACCGGCACACACGATCTGTGGTGTGGAGGTACCACTTAAACAAAATGTTGAACATTGATTGATTCAGCATTACTTGTAGGGTTGATCCTTTTTCTTTTGAAACTATTTATCGTTCAAGAGACTGCTTATCGTTCTGGACAGATTGACGTTTTTTTATTCAATCTACATTATTGGGCTTATAAAAGTACATCCTCCATCATTCATCATCATACGCCTTTTCGGTGCGATAGTTGGAACGTTTTTAGGGCTATGCGTTCAGGAAAGCCTTATATAACTCAATGCCCAAAGAGTGTATGATCACTTTTCAACGATGATTGAATGAAGCATACAATGAAAAGTTTCGGAACTAATTGCAAGGAGGATTGGTCATCAGCTATTATAGGTGCTATATTCGATTCTGTAGCTTCGCCCTCTTTAAAATACCTTTATTTGTCAATAATACGAACTGCGAACAGTGATATTATTTCTTTAGAAGTTTTATAATCTGTGGTAGCTGGTACTGCCTTATTTATGACTGGTTATCGCTCACTCGCAGTTTAGGAAGGAAAAAGAAATATGTATGCGGCTCTGTAGTCACGTGCAGAAGCCCCACCATCGAATCTTGAGGCTCTTTGGTGTCCCCTCTTGCCGCGCGAACCTCTCGCTCGTTCAACGCTTCTTATTCCATTCTCCTCTGGGCTCTGGCTCCGCTATTCTCGTCATCTTGCTCTCACTCATGCTCTTGCCCCTTCCGGACTCTTCGATACACACAGAGCACAGAGCGCGTAGTTCTGGTTCTTCGGCATTACGCCAGAGGCCGTGCCGTATTAGGTATACAACCGACCAGCAGCCACCACTGCTGTTCGCGTTTCGCGTTCACAAAACTCTCGGGCGAGGGGGAGGCAACGCCAAAGTTGCAGGTTGACGCGAGCGAATGCAGCGGCTGTACGCTGTACGGGAGTATACGGGTGTACCGGAGCCGGCTAGCACCAACGTTTTTATCGATCAAATGGACACTTGCCAGAAAGCTCCATCGAACTACATAAATATAACGTTTTATTCGCGCCGAAATAAGGCTCCGCTGACGCGACTTTTGAAAAAAAATTAAAATGCTGATATTCGCCGCGGTTATTCGTAATGAATATGCGACGGGTTGAACGAAAAATTTTACTGTGCATATATACTTATCAGTGACTGTTCGGATCTGATGAAAGTTTATTGAGCTAAAAATTTATACATAAATATTTTTAAAAAATTGTGAGTGAACTGGAGGACAGACGACGCGATGATTCTTCGACGAAAATCTCTGCACAGCTGCAACTGTCCGTGTCATCAGCACTGTTCAACGAGATGCACGGGCTCGAGTACGTTGCTGTATATATATATATATATGTATATCGTCGTGTCAAATTGTATTTATCACATGTTTCCTTGTAACGCTTTGTCAAGGAAAAAGCCGGCGTTCCGTTTTACGATACCGATAACGATATAATCGTGAACGGCGTTCGACGCTACGGGGCAATATTTCAGGTTACACACACACAAACATGGGTGTAACGTTACATGTATTGCTATGATTATTTGCGTATAACTTTACGTGTGGGACTGATAAGAACGTTATATTCATTCGTGATATCTGCACGTGACGTTTTTTTATTGGACATACTCGTTATCGATTCATAATCGAAATAACAAGTGCGAAGCGTCGCTTTGAACTTCGATTTTGGCAATTTTCTATTTCATAAAACCTGATTCTGACAATTATTTATTTTTTTTTTTTAGTTGTGACGAATATCGCGAGAAAGGGGAACTAAAATCGTGGTTTCTCGCAAATTAAGTTGCTAAATTTGAGGTTATGTCCAATTTGTTTTTGGTAAAACGAGGTTATCGGGAAGCAATCTTCCATTATATATATATATACATGCTACAGAGTATCTGACAGTTGAAATATATTTACATACGTATATTATATCTATATGTCCTTTCGGTAAGGCTCGGCACGTAATTGATGGAATTCATGCTATATATTAGTGTTTATATATATATATATGATGTACTTGTTAGGAGAATTCGTATATGTATACATAATTGGTGATAATGGCACGACCAGACACAGTGCTCCCACTGCTCAAATTGTGTGAATTCGAGAATTAAGATTAATAAAAAAATAAGAAAGGCTTGTTTACGTACTCACATGTGCTCAGAGGGCGTCCCGCTCTCTCTCTCTCTCTCTCTCTCTCTTGATCTCTTTCTCTCTTTTGCGGCAACAACGGCGCCACCGGGCTCCCTCTTCTTCAGGGCCGTAGCATGGACTATCCTATAAATCAATAACACTAGAGTGTACGAGAGACATACTCTCTATTATATCTCGGACCAGCGAGGCATTCTCGCTCACTTGGGATATACAACGAAAAAGGGTTTAACTCAGAGCTCTTCATATACCGTCGGGGACAAAAGGCTTAACAAAGAAATGCAGAGCCCGCGGTAAAAAGGTTAAAGAGCTTTTAGAAAAAACTGGTGAATTATCCGCATGAATTTAAAATTCAGAACTCTCTCGTTCGTTTTTCAACTCCCGAACTGTCCTCCGGACACAAAAGACGGGGATGATTATCATATGTTTAATCATTTTGGCAGATAAGGTTTTTTTTTGTAATTCATATAACTCCGATCGGGTAAGTCGGGTAAAAAAGTTGTTTCAATGAGAAAAATGTTGCTTTTCATTGAACTTTGTGCTGCAATAGGTCTTATATTTTTATTCTCATTTCAAAGGCTGTTTTGAGCATCGGAAAATTGAAATGAATTCATTTCACTCAATCGGGCACCTTCGATTTTACTCTCAATTTTACATAATTACGTAACGAATTTAGAAAAAAATCGGCTCAGTGGGCATCAGTTATTTCATGCAGTGAAAATTTTTTTTTTTTCAAGTTTCAGCACGAAATTGCATTAGACTGACCACTTAGTAGTTGTAATTATAATTTTCATATCGCGTGTCTAATGACAAAAGGTCATAAGCGTCATTATACGATTTTTTGTCGTTTGTCGTATATTAAATTTGCATTACATGCATGAATTTTAAATTCACTTACCGTAGTGTAAAGTTAATGTACACATGAATATTAATTTTCAAATCATTTTCACGTGATTCTGTTTTAAAATTTACACGTGCAATAAAATTTAATATATACTAACGTATATTATAATTCGGAAGATGTTTTATGGTTTTTAATATGACTGTCATGTAATATTATTCTACAGTGGTATATTAAATTTCATAACTGTATATGCATAAAAACTTCGTATTTAAAAAAATTAATTATCAAGTAAAAAAATTTCACAGTGTAGATATTTTATTTTTCTATGATCATTTATATTGCTAAAGCCAACAATGAAGGAAAAAACCATAAACCTTAATATGGATAGGACTCGAAGCGCGCAGTGAATTAGAAAAATCGCAAATTTCATTATTGGTAGCGAATTGTTGAGTGCGCGGTGAAGAAAAAAAAATTACAAGCTTCAATTTACATATCAGTGGACTAAAAGTAAATTATAAAGAAAAATTTTCATATAAAAGTCGATAAATTAATTTTGGATCGAATAAACAGTGCGAGATATTTACCAAGAATTTTTTTTTTCTTCGTATTTAATCGAAAGTCAGTTCTTTTTGTTTTTATTTTTAATTAAAATCAATGAGTCCAGGAGTTTGCCAACTTTTTGAGATCCGATCGAGCTACTTTGCCCGAGAGCAAGCGAGGTACTGCTTTAAGAAATTTGACGCTACCACGGATTTTTTTGTGATCGGGCAGCGAATGAGCCATGAATTCTTCGAGTTCCTCTTCGGTAACCTGCAACAGACGCAAATCATATTTAAATCCTTTTGAATGTTTTTTTTTCACATGCTTCCCAATCGAATCAATGTTAAAGTAGAAAAAAAAAATCGTTATATATATCGAGGTCGTTATATATATCGTTACATATATCGAGGTCTCGTGGATTGCTAAATGAATAAATTAAAAATGGCGAAGACAATGTGGCGGTTCTACCCTTATAAAGAGAAAAAAAAAAAAAAACACCTAAAATGACACTCAGATCCTCAATTTGATGATCATATCGGACTCCCAACTTGATAGTTAACACTGAAATTGAGCGTAAACGCTGCAGTACAGGATTAATCCGCAACTTTAGAGTTAACCCTAAAGTTGAGAATTATAATCTCTGACTCGAGAATTGACTCTCAAACTTGAGAGTTGACCGTCGCACTTGAGAGTTGCTGAATATGATTTTTATGTATAAAAACTGTCGAAAAAAACTAACCGTCGAGCCCGGTGTCTTGGTTACGAAAGCGATCGGATGTTCACCGTCCTCGCGATCGGTCAACGACACCACCGCAATGTCAGAAATTTCCGGATTAATTTGCATCGCCTGCTCAATAGTCTCGGGTGAAATCAAGCGTCCCCGATAATTGATCATCTCCGTGACTCGATCGGTAACGAATACGTGACCCTCCTCGTCGTAATGCACGAGATCACCGCTGTGCAGCCAGCCTGTTATCAATTCGGGGTATAAATGAAATTTTTTTTTATTTCAAAATCTGATAGTTTAGGAAAAAAATATTTAGTACGTATTTTTTATTTTTTTATTTGAATCAAAATTGCCGTTAATATAACAAATTGAAAAATATAACATTGTGACGTCACACATGTTACGCTATATCTATATATATCAAAATCCGTGAAATTAAATTGCCTCTAACAGGTGCATCTGTCATTTTTAACGAAAAATAAAAAATAGGTCCTCATTATATATACTTACTCTACATTATGCGTCCCAAAATGATTGAAAAAAAAAATTTCATTCATACTCCTATAATTCCAACATAATATGATCTCGGGTATACCCATTCATTTTAAAAATGTTTAAAAATTTTTTATTTCAACACTGTATGTTTTTACATGACCGGTGAAGGGGTTAATTCAGTATAATTTTTATACAAATTCATACAGTGACTCAGATTTCATGTTTTTTTTTCCAATTTTTCAAAAAATGATCGTACCAGCTATATCTTTTGCAAATTTGGCGATATCGTGCTGTTTTTTTTTTTAAATATAAATAGATTATCATTGAAGGATGGTTGGTATTCAATTTGACGAAAATCGATGAACGGGTTTTAGATTTTATAAAATTTTCAATTTTTCAAATAATGTTTGTACTCGCTCATACTTCTGCAAATTTTGAGATGTAGTGCTAAATTTTTTTTACACCATTACATTATCATTGAAGGACGGTTAGTACTGAATTTGGCAAAAATCGATCAAAATGTTCAGATAGTATGTTTTTTTTTTTTTGCTAACGTTATATCATGGCAACCTTTTGTACCTTCGGAGTCGATGGTTTTTTTCGTAGCTTCGGGATTGTCGAGATAATTTGTCATCATGAAGGGTGACTTGAAACAAGCCTCGCCCTGCTCGTTCGGACCCAAAATCCTTTCGGTACCGGGTTCGATTACTTTCATCATGATATTTTTCGTGATTCTTCCGCAGGAGTTTGGCTTAAAACCGGTTGTCTGTTTGAACGCCACTCCACCCAATTCCGAGGAGCCTTTTGTTTAAGAAATATTTATATTATTTATTTATTTATTTTTTTTCAAACGTTAAACCCGCCTGACTCATTGACAAATAATCAAACGACATTAAATTTTCCAAATCCCAGTTGAAAAAAAATCTCTGATCGCATTTCGTGATTACTTCTTTTGATAAAATACATTGATAATCGGCTGATCTTTGTTGATAAATATTGCATCGATATGCACCTCAATGCAATGCAAAATGTGTTCCACATTTTTAAACTTTGAAAAGATAAAAAAAAAAATCTTTCACCTTGATGGGAGATCGATTTTAAAGATTTCAATCAGTTTAATGCTAATGTTATTGTTATTTTTATTAATTATAGGATAATAATTATCCCTTAAACCAAAAATGTTTTTTTTTTTTTTTCGTACCCTCATACACAAAAGATCATTTTTTTCCGACTCGTTTTCCACCAACTTAACGTATTATAAAAAATCTATAAAAATTAATATACTATCTTTGAACCTTCCGGTGTATAACGCTATGAAAAAAAAATCTGAAATAATTATTTGCAACATCTTTTTTTTTTTAATCATATATTGGCACCGGATTCTCGACCTACTCGAACAATTAAAATCGGCTGGGACAAAAATGACCCACACCTTTTCGGTTTAAGGGTTATAAATTATTATAACAATTATAATTACATTTATAATTATAATAATGGTAATAATTATTAACTATTCGTACCGTAAGCCTGATAGACCCTGGCCTCGGGAAAACTCGCTGCAATTGCATTCTGCATCTCGTTTCTCATTACTCCTCCACTTATCCAAAACAGTTGCAACGATGAAACATCGTAATTTGATATTGCCGATGATTTTTGAAGCTTCAGAGCTGTTCTCGGCGACAAATGCATCAAATTGATCTGTCGTTTTTTTTTGTTTGTTTGGAGAATCGAATCGTCAATTTAACGGTTTTTCAATAATTAATAATTAACGGTTAATTAATTTACCAAAAATCGTTTTATAATTAATTAATAATAAATCGTTTAATTTTTAATTAACCATCGTTCGTGTATCACGAAAATAATTGACGAAAGTTCAGAGAACCCAAGATAACAATTTTTTTTTTTTTCCCCGGTATAACATTCTTTCATTCTATCAACGAATCTTTGGGGTCTTTTATCGGTCATATATAAGCGTATTCATTTTTCATATACGTACCTTGAACTTTTCGATAAGTCGAAGAGTAATTTCGGGATGAAAATCCGGATGGATTATTCTCGTTTCGGGCACAACAACGGATCTTAGCAAGCACGCGATACCCAAACCCCACGATATAGATGAGAAATTTATCGATCTCACGTTTTCACGTAATTCGCCGAGCTTTATGAAATTCGGCGAATTGCCAAAAATACCACGGTGAGTCGTGACAATGCCCTTTGGTAATCCGGTTGTTCCCGATGTGTAAACGACGAATGCCGGCTCATCGAGACTCGTTAATTTCGTGCAATTGAATTTACCGATAGACTCAGAATTCTGCAATGAGAGAATCACGTCCAGGGACTCGAGTCCGGATTGAATCCCGAACATGACAATTTTCGTATTTATCGAAATTTCATCGATCGCCTCGCGAGCCACGGCCAATGAGGCTTCGTGGATAAACAAAATTTTCGGTCTTGTCAGTTTGAGAAAGTACCTCGCCACATCTGAAATAATATATAGACGCACTTTTTGTTTTTCGAATGCTTTTGATAAAATTTGTAGTTTTGAGTTTTTTTTTCTTGTAAAAAAAAAAAAAATATATAAAATCTTGCACAAGATTTTCTTTAACTTGAATTTTATTCTTTTTGGATTTGATGAGAATTTCAGGTGCTTCGTTGTTATGCGACGAAAAGCGGAAAGTAGGGTGAAGTTCAGGTTAAAAAGAGAATGTGATTTAGGAGGAAAGGAGGATGAAATTTAGATTTATTAGGAGATTTAATATTAAACTTCAAAAAGAGCGAGCAGTGGCCCAGTTGGTCCGACTCTGGACTGCCACGCAGGCGGCCAGGGTTCGATCCCGCGGCCGGCACCAGTCGATTTTTCCAGATGCTTTTTCTGCGAGCTCGGTGGTTCGAAACCCACCTTAAATTGTAGGTTCCCACAAATACACTGGGCCAATAGCAATGAGGTTGCAAAAATCGAGAGAGAAAAATAGTTCCGTAAATGAACAGAAAAACTAAAATAGTGGGCCCAGTGTAATAGTGATATAGTGAATGAAAGTGTTGTAAAAAGCCGAAAAGGCTATGCAAGTAAAACTTACTACTACTATTAAACTTCAAAAGAGGTTGGAATTTGAATTTAAGACAAGGTGAAATTTAGGCTTAAAGGAGGTATCAAATTAATGTTGAAAGGAGGATGAAATTTAGGTTGAAACGAGAGTGAAATTAAGATTGAAAGATGGTCGAAATTCAGGCTAAGAGAGAATAAAATTTAGATCGAAAGGAGAATGAAATTTAGTTTGAAGGGAGGGTGAAAGTTTTGGCTGAACGAAGAGTGATATTTAGATTGAAAGGAGGGTAGAACTTGGGTCAAAATCGAGTGCTGAAAGGAGGATGAATTTTTTTTTTAAGGAGGGAGAAAATTGAGGTTGCAAGAAGGCTGAAAGAAGATTGTCGTAATTTGCGTTTAAAGAGGGGAGGGAAAAATTGAGGTTGAAAGAAGGGTGAATTTCAGACCGAAAGAAGGATGAAATTTAGTTGTAGAGAAGGGTGAAATTTTAAGGTTGTTCGATTTTTCGTTGATTTTCGTCTTATCGCGAAGTACCGAAATTCCGATCGTATACCGTAACACTCGTCTGTGAATTTTCATACCCGAAGAATATCCTTAAAATAATATAACATTCGAGTTTCTTGCCTCTCGTGAGTCCACTATCCCACCATGGATTGAATACAGCACCGATATACAGCGAAGCTAAAAATGGAACGTACATATCCATGTGATTGTGTGTACAAATTCCAATCACATCACCCGGTCGGATATTTTGTTTCCTCATCAGCCACATTGCACACTTTACACTCTTTTCCGTCATTTCACGAAGCGTTTCCTTTCTTCCGGTAATACCGTCGATCTGCGGTCATTTTTTTTCTTCTTTATACTGGTTTCACTTGTCTGAGAAATAAGACGAACAAAAATTTAAAAAATATATATATATATTTACCTGGCCAATGAATTCAGGATTGGCTCTGAAACACTCGAGGATCGTATCTCCATAATTGTTGTGCTCAGGAACATAGGGCTCTGTGCCACCGTGTAAAACTCCATTTTCAATCGTGAAATCAACCGAGTCATACTACGAGAGATCATCAAAAATTAATTCAAAAAATCGAAAAGTTCATAAGATTGATACAATATTTGTCTACAGGATTTTTGAATAAATTTCAATTAACAAAAATGTAAATGGCGAAAAAATGTAATTTTATTTACAAGCACAGTACACTATACGAACAGTCATGCAAATTTATTTCGTTCTCGTACAATCGTTGAGGTTATACGAAATGAAAAAAAAAATGAAAAAAAAAGAATCTCTCCTCACCTTGTAGCAGTAAGTCGTACTTTTTGCCATTTTAGTTTTCAAAAAATGAAATTTATTTGTGTGAAATTGTAAATTTTTTTTAGTTTACTAATTTTCGTATCGCAAATGGTGTGAATAGAACGATTCACCTCATGAGCTCAGAGAATGACGAGACAACGTTTGTTTGACCCTTTATATATGTTTATTGACGACATCAAAGTGATATAATATTTTCTTTTTATTATCTATTCCGATCGAGGTGATTGATAATTTAATGGAAACAAACGATCAACGTCCCTGTGTGTTATTGACGACTCGAGAGATTGATCGATTAGTGAAATTAAAAAAAAAAACTCCTTCGATTAGCATTCCAAAATTTTCCAATCTTGCGATCGCTTTCATCTTATCACTCCTCTGTCTTTAACATCTTTTCGCACCTTGCCGTCGTATATTTCCATATTTCACATCTTCATTGAACGCATATAATAGTTTACCACAGAGGCCTGGTCAATTTTCGGGATGAAATTTTTAAATAAATAGAAGAAAACATGGATGTGTAAAATGGAATTCAAAAGAAATCTGTATAACGTAAAAAATCAATTATACTTTTTTACGTAGAACCTTGTTCGATACATTTGTTATGGGTAAACAACGAATTACCCTGCATAAGATTTTTACAAATTTTGCTTCCTCATGGAGGAAGCTTTGTTTTGGTGAAAAATGTTTTTTTTTGTTAGTTTTCAATGCCAATGTGTTCAAAATGTGCCAAAACGTCGAGAAATCGCATTTGGAAAAAATATGTATGTGTATAACCACTTATATGCAAAATTGAATTGTCCGTAACTCAATAACCGATTGAGCTACAGCGCTGCAATATCGCAATTAAGTAAAGCACCATAACTCTTTAATCCCTTCTCTGGCAGACGATTCTGAGACCTAGGTGGACATTTCTGGCAGTGAAAAAAATGAGAAAAGAATAAAATTTTAAAAAATATATAAAGTATAAAATGAAAAAGAAAGTATAAAATGATTTAAAAAGACCAAAAAAAGTTGAAGTGTAAAACCCTACCGTGCAGCCTCCTCGTGGCACACACTTCGGGTCTTGAAAGTAACTCAACAGCTAATGCCGGAGGTTTTTTCAGAAAGATTTTGGGTATGTAAACTATAGCATTAGATCTCATTTTCATCCAGCAACATTGAACTCGTGTCGCGCGAGTCGAAAAACCCCCTGACCACCAATTTCATAATGATTCGCCAGATTTTAAGATTTTTCGAAATTACGGTCGCCATATTGGATCTGCTATTTTGAATTTTCAAATTTGGACAAAAAATTCGTGCTTAGCAAGTAAAAAAAACCCCCTGAACATCTCAATTTCATCTAAATTCACCGAATTTTCAGATTTTCCAACATTTTCGGTCGGCCATATTGGATCAGTCGTTTGGAATTTTGAAAATTTTAAACCAGACTCATTTTTGGCCAGTGAAGGGGTTAATTCAGTGTAATTTTTATACAAATTCATACAGTGGAAAATTCATACAGAGGTAAAACAAAGAGTATACCAGAGGCCTTTAGAATTATAATTTACGCAGCAGGGCCTGTGCTCTTCTTTTGCTCGAAATGTCAACCATGAGAACGATATTTGTACGAAAATTTTTATGAAGCTATGTTGACCTTTCCCTTTTGGACCTCGCTTTTCATATAGTAAAAATCGTAAATTCTCATTACTATACTCATAAATGATAATCATTGAATCATTATTGTGTTTTGTAAATATTATTTGATCCTTTTTGCATTCGGGAGTTTTGCAAAAATTTTTTTTCAACTTCTTTCAACGTGTCTTTATTTTTATTTCGGAATTTTTCGCAACAAAAAATTAACTATCTTATCGAATTAAAATTACGAGATATCCGTTAATAAGTAATTCTGAAAGCTTTTCAGAATTTATTTTCTGATTAAAAAAAAATTCGCAGGTGAACCGGTGGGCCCCTCAAAGAGCCCAACGAATTGTTACGGTCCTGACACCAATACCCCCCCTGCCCTCGAACGCAGCGCCATCATTTACCCGAAGCTCGTGCGCCATAACATCGTAATCGTTCTATACCTCTTTCTGCACATCGTAATTTCTTACGTATTTAATCGAAAATATGCAATTTTGTGTGCACGAAATGGAAACAAATTCAATGTCCCAAGTTGCTCCGTGAGTCGGAGATAATCGATTGAGGGTGATAAATTTCGCCGGCACGGAGAGATTAACGGTAAGTGAAGGTGTTCGATAATTCGTGCTGTATTATTGTGTACCGTAGAGTCGTTGAACGGTGAGCCGTTCTAGCGATTCTCAGCCTTTTGTCAGAAATTTCGATTTCTTGTTTGTTTTGTTTTCGTTGTACAAGAGAATTCTCGATTGTGACAAAATTTCGTTCGATTTTCGTGACTAGTCGAACAATAATGGGCGTCGACGAGGATCTAGCCCCGTGCCTCAATCGAGGTTTCACGTATATCTCATTTTTTAAAATAATTTTCACAATTGGTCTTTTTCCGAAAATTTCACGGCCTATATTTGATTTTTTTGTCTATAATTTTCATAATTGGTCTTTTTTTCAAAAATGTTACAGCCTATTTTTGATTTTTTTTCTCAACAGAATATTATTCATCGAAAAAATAATTTTTTTAAAATTAATTTTCATAATTGGTCTTTTTTTTCGAAAATGTTGAGGCCTATTCTTGATTTTTTTCTAACAGAATATTATTGATCGAAAAAATAATTTTTTTTTTATCGAACTTTACTATTGTTTTTATTTACAGATCTGATCGTTGAGCGGTAATCGTGTTAAATTTTTTTTTTTCCATCTGTTCTCAAAAATTATGAGCATTATGATCGAGGGTCTCCCCGACGAAGAGGAAAAGATCATGGGCGATGACGAAATAAATGATCCGCGAGCCGATGACGAATCCAAGAGCCAGGAATGCAGGGTAAAGAAAAATTCTTCGCCTATGTTAGAAAAACAAAAATAAAAGAAAATATATTTAAAAAAAAACCTTAAAATCCACTGAGAATTTGAAAAAAAAAAATTGTGCCAATGAATTTTGGAAAATATTAGTTTTTGGATAAACAGATTTTACTCTGCCGATCTTGTTGAAATGAAACGATAGAAAAAGGTTCCTTGATTCCATGAAAAAATAATAAATTTAATTTTAATTCCGCAAACAAATATATATCATCGCCGGCGCATCAGCATACGTGGCTCCTGCTTCGCTCCCGATACCATGTTTTGTCAAACTTTAAAAGATTTTATCATACTCAATAAAGATCGCCTAGTAAACATCCCAAATATCAACATTCTATACTTAATATTTTTCGCATAAAAAATTGGTGAAAAATCGAATATTTTTTGGCCCAACAAAGTAGAAGCCTCCCTTATAAGATATAATAATTTACTTGCTCCAAGAAATTGTTGCAATGTTAATGAACTTCAGAAAATATTTAGCTATGAAAGAATGATGAAAAAAAAAAAGAGAAAATCATTGCAAGTTCTCTATTGAGGAGGTTCTTAACATCAATTTGGTGCGGCAAGGGGAACGTGACGACGCGGCGCGGGTGACGTGCGGGGCAGTTTGCGTTCGGCATTTGTTTCACCAAATACGTTTTCATTTTATTAATTTGCCATTAATGCACGCTCAATTCTGTTTACAAGTATATTTCACAATCGGCACAGTGAAAAACTTTCTTTACGGGCAAATTATATCTATGAAGGTCTAATCTGTCGTTTAAGCCGTTCTTCGGGGAAAATTTACCGTTTTTTCACTCCTAAAAAATAATCTCCGATCATAGCTTCGAATACTTCTCCCATAAGAGCCCACGTATAAGCGGCATATTTAATATTTTTTTTTTCTCCTCAACTACGTGGTCAAAAAATCTGAAATAATTACGGTGTATTCCTACTACCAGCGCAAACCTCCCCTCAAATTTTAGAATCATTCTTACCGTTTTTCTCTGGGTTAACAACCTCCTTAATCGAAAAATCGTAATTCCGTTCGCGATGATCATCCCGGAAAGCTTCAATTATATCTTCTAAATTCGTTATACATTCGAATTCAAATTTGTCAGCAACGAATCGAAGCTAACATTCTTTTTTTTTACTCTTTTCGTGGGAGGGAGAAAAAAGAAAGAAAAAAAAAGAAGCATCAAATTGCAATTGCGTCGTGGTTTTCCCTTTTCCAGCCGCTGTCCGGCGAGGAAACGGGCAAGGACGCCGTGATCCTGAAGAAGAAATCTCTTTTGAGAAAAACGAAGCAAAAGAAGAGAAAAGTATACGGGGAGGCGCGTTACGATCCAACGAAATTGGAGGAGAGTCCGTCGCAGGTGGCGCAGAGATTCAAGCACGGCTGCGAGTGTCAGGACGATCGTTGCTTCAGCGGCCTGAATCCGGATACGGTTTATCGTCACAGATTGAACATAGCGGAGCTAACGAAAGCCGAGCACGACATGTATCTCATGGGCGTGACGATGGCCTGTCTGACGGATCCTCGTCAGACCGCGAGAAACACCGAGCGCCGCAGACTCCGAGCCCAGTACGTTTATCAGGGTCGTCGAGTGTGCCTCGATGCGTTTCTTTATCTTGAAAATTGTACGCATTATCAGATCAAGAGAATACGCAAGCATCTCGTGACCCATGGAGTTGCGCCGAGGGTACATGGAAATCATGGAAAAGTACCGCACAACACGTTTTCCCTCGATATTTATCAGATCGCGACGGATTATTTGAAAAAATTCGTCCAACAGCGCGAGCTCGGACATAGAACGAAAGTTGGAAGAAACGCGCCGCTTCATCTACCGTCGGAAATGACGCGTAAAAATGTCCACGATATGTACACGGAATATTGCAAAAAATTATCACCGAGCATCAAGACAATGGGTTATTCGACGTTTCGAAGATTCATGAAGGTTCAATTTCCTCAAGTTAAATTTGCCAAATTGGAATTTGTCGTTAGGACGCAGCAGCAAAATATTAATCATGCGAGAGGAAAGATGGAAATTGATTCGAGGGAAAATGATAAACCGGAAACGACGCGATTCATGGCGGATAATGATGATCTTTTGCCGCTGGTTGTTACGAGCACCGAGGGACAAAAAAATAATACGTACTTTCTTACGTCCGTGAAGAAATTTCAGGACGGTCTTAGCTATCGGCTGACCGAGAACGGCCTATTGGTCAACGGAACCGGCCAACCCGTGACCCTCAGTAATATTAGCTCGATTTAGCTGTAATTCAATTTTTTTTTTTTTTTTTTTTTTTTTTTTTCCAAGATCGTCTCTCACTCATCACTTAATTTAATTAGCTCGTAATTGTAAAAATAGTTACAAAAAAGTATTTTTTTTTTTTTTCATAGGATTTAATATGGGCTCTGGTAGATTTTCCCGTAGACTCCGCGGATCAGGAAAAATCGGCAAACGAGCGGGGACAAAAATTGCGAAGAGATCTGACCTGTTTCACAGATCATTGAACGTGGCTGGGGTTAGCGCACAGTAAGGGGAGGGAAAAAAAAAATGAATAAAAACGGGTTTGAAGTACACAATTTCGGCATTAATTTCATGGTTGTTACGCATATGGAAAACAGGAAAAACTCGGGGAATTTCTTTCCTCCCTGGAATAATCGGGGGGAAAAGTCAGGGAATTTAGAAAATTCTTTGGAATTTTTTTCCGAATTTACTTTTTGCCAGAATTGCGAAAAATGAAAGCAACTTAAAAAAAAAAAAACTGAAAAGTATAAAAATAAATATTTTTCTATATTTCTAATATTTATATTGTTCTTTATTATATTCGACAAAAGTTACGTCAGTGGCAAACAATGAAAATTTGAAAAACTAAAAACTCATTTACTCCAAAGCTCTAAAGCTACGCTTCTGCATTCGATTTGTCGATACGCAACTACACAATTATTATTGTCGATAAGTGTTTGTATTTATTTTTCATTTATTGGCGGCGACATAAAAATTTCCGTTCATAATAAATAACGGGTTCGGTATTCGCTTTCAATGTATTTATTTTTTACTTTACAGTTCTTGAATTATTTTTTGTATTTCAGTTTTTTTTTTTTTCAATTTTTTATTTTAATATTTAACATTTTTTTTTTATTTGACACTAATCTCCCTGGAATATTTGCAAAATCTGGAAAAGTCAGGGAATTTAGAAAATTCTTTGGAAATTTTTTCCGAATTTACTTTTTGCCAGAATTGCGAAAAATGAAAGCAACTTGAAAAAAAAAAAAAAAAACTGAAAAGTAAAAAATAATATATTTTTCTATACTTCAAATATTTATATTATTCTTTATTATATACGACAAAAGTTACGTCAGTGGCAAACAATGAAAATTTCAAAAACTAAAAACTAATTTACTCCAAAGCTCTCAAGCTACGATCTTACAGTTATTACTGTAGATAAGTGTTTGTATTTATTTTTCATTTATTGGCACCGACATAAAAATTTCCGTTTATAATAAAGAACGGGTTCGGTATTCGCTTTCAATGTATTTATTTTCAACTTTACAGTTCTTGAATTATTTTTTGTATTTCAGTTTTTTTTTTCAATTTTTTATTTTAATATTTAACATTTTTTTTTTTTATTTGACACTAATCTCCCTGAAATATTTGCAAAACCTGGAAAAGTCAGGGAATTTCTGAGTCAATAATGCGTAACAACCATGTTATATCGCCCATTTCCCATAATTTCACGCCATACATTGCCCCCGCTTTTACTATTGTCTTTTAATACATTTCTTCCTGCCCTCCTCCAGATTCGCTAACCATGCTCGACACAACGATTAATCAATGAAATAATAATTTTTATGCCGGAAAAAAAATTCAAATATTAAACTAATTTAATTCTCCTTGGGTTAATTCACGAGAAAGTTCGGATAAACAGAATTGACAATGGTGGCGCTGCAGTTGCAGCTTTTCCGGTCGTTTCGTTCAATTTTAGGGATTCGAAATTGAAATTTTTCAACGTTGGATTTCGATTTGATTTTATTTCGTTTTTTTTTTTTTTTTTTTTTCGAACTTTCGATTACGAATCAAAACAAATAAATTTACTTTTTTGAGAAGACTTTCTTTTTTTTTATTGACTGAAACGTGAAATTACCCCAAAAAAGTATATTTACGAAAAGTCAGTTATTTTGTATAATCTCGTGTTGCGTATCGTAAGCCGATATTTTTTTTTGTCGCATTGTTCGCGATTTAAGGTTTTTTTTTCCAAAGAGTTTGTCGAAATTCTAAAGTCGAACTAATTTTTTTCTTTTTGTTTTTTTTTTTAATCCGAGTCGAAGAATTATTTATTTTTTTTCTAGTTTGGCGAACATATCAGAGTTGAGTGCCTTTTTTTTTTAATTCCCAAAGAAAATCTCCCGAGATTTCGATTTATTTATATCAAAGAGGAAAAAAAAAAAAAAGAAAGGAAAAACAATTTTTTTTTCTCATATTTCGTCGATAGTGGTGGAAATTATTATTGTCATTATTGTTCCCAACTGGAATAAATTAATCTTTAACGATACGATCATCGAGTACGAGTTTGCAAAAATTTTTTCCTCATCGACAACATTTACGTGAACTAAATGAGATAAATTTATTGCATCTTCTCGTGAATTCAATTGCTCGTTTCTTGTGTTTACCCGGCAAATATAATTAAAGCCCGGAATGAAAAAAATTCCGTTAATTAAAAGAGAAAAGAAATAAAAAAAAATGGCAACAATTTTAATACAATTCAAGATATTTTTCTTCACACCGAGCAATCCGCGAGTTTTGAGCAATTAAATATTTTTCTCCAGCGTCCAATGAGAAAAGGTCAGGGGCCTCGCTCGTCAGTGCGGAGGAGTTCGAGCAATTCTCATATTTGCCGGATACCAGACATGCAACTCGGGAAGGCGGGGGGGAGGGGAATTTAAATTAGCCTTCAGTGATTCTCAAACGTCGAGATGAAATTTTCGTCGTTAGAAACGCATTGCTCTGTCCTCAAAATATCGAAAATAGCTGAAAAAAAAACAAAAATTGATTCTAGAAAAAAATTATTTTGTTTACCAATACCATTAAAATATTAAAAAATAGAAAAAAAATTATAAACAACGACAAAACTTTACTTACGAAGTAATGTTGAAATAATTATTCTTAATTAGAAATTTGTTCGAGTAAAAATTGAATAATAATTTCTAATAAGCTGTATCAAATTTTTAAGTCAAGAATTTTTCTGAATAATAAATTGTATTTAAAAAAATAATAAATTGCATTAAAAAAATTCGTAATTGATTCCTGATATGATTAAAAAAAAAAAAAAATTATATCGTAATATTTGCCGAGTAAATTTTTTCATTCCGTACGCGAATAAAATATTAATACTCATTAAAGTATCAATATTTTATATTAATAAAATATTAATACTTATTGCTGTATTACTATTGTGAATTTTTTCTCTCATCCATGCACAATTTTTAATTAACAAACGATCGGGATGAAAAATGGGGGAAAAAAAAATTTATCTTTTTATGTTCATGCCACGATTTCGAAGGGTCGTAATTTCAAGATTTGCGAAGGAAAAAATTGATTTTACATCGGTTCGTTGAAGGACATGGAGTTTTATCAGAGGATTGAGAGCCTCTGTATAATAATTTACAGTTACATCAGCGATATATATCGTTGGTAAAGTAGGGAACTCAATTTGAGACGGAAGAAATCAGCAAGGTCACTCGAGTGCAACCTCAGGCAAAAGAACCCTTTACATCCAGTCCTCGTCGAGAGTTCAAGCCGTGAGTTCGGTAAACACATATAACATAGCCGGCGTATGTTCCTGCGACAAAAAAAAAACTCCTCCGTTGCCTCGATTGAGTTTAAACAATTCTTGGCTATTTTTATTTTTCCCTCTAAACGCGCCAATTTTTTTTTTTTTTTTTCCCCAAGTGCACAAATCGAAGGTTACCTTCGCTCTCGTTGGGAAGAAAACGAGATTGAAGCAATTTCATGGAAATATCGAGTGCAGTGAAAATTTAAGGTTTTAAGGAGCTGAATTTTTTTTTTTTTGTTAATATTCGGAGCAGTTAATTTGAGTGGATTATAATTTGTGTGGGGATTTGGGGAAGCTATGAAGAAATATATAAATTTACTACCAAAAACAAAAAATCAGGTCGATTCATTGAATTTATTAAGCTTCAATTATTAATATTGGATTCGATTGGTATTGTAATTATGATTCGTGGGTGGATCGTGGAATGGTGATAATTGATCGAATATAATATTAAAATTATATTTTTTTATTGTCAATGGAGACATATACGAGTATTTAAAAATTAGAAAAATTTATTGTACAATTTTTTTTTGTTTTCAAATGACTCGCACGAATTACTTCAATATTTTATTTCAATAATAATGATGATTAAACTTGAACGAAAAATGAATTCAATATTAATTAGGGCAATTTCGTTCGTTTCTCATGTTTTGTTTTTTTTTCCCTCCTCCGCATTATTGTGAAGGGGCCCACCTGTTTGTCCAATTGTGAAAGTGCTCCAAAACTTGGACATGTCCTGGCCTCAATTATATAAAAAAGAAAAAATAATAATTCACGTATTAAATTTTTAATTGCCGATCGATTAAATTTGTTTTGTTTTCTAATTTATTGCAGAGGATGTTGAGAGTATGACCGGTGAGATAGAGAATGGAGATTTAGCAGTTCGAGATGTTGCGGACCTTCTTCAGCCGCAGTATGCGATTATTACTGGTAAGATGACTTTATTTATTTTTTTTATTACTTTTTTAAAATTATTTTACGACGGATTATTCAACGATCTTTCGAATATAATTCAACACCTCGTCATAATGCACTTGTAACGGACTCGAATGATCGAAATTTGAGAACGTGATGTGGAAAAAGAAGAAAAAAAAAGGGAAAAAAAAAACAAAATAATTCCGTTAAAACCGGTTTTCCACTCACGCAGCCGACCGCAAGGGAATCTCCCGATAATCGTTTGTGTGCTCTTCTTTGAGCATGGCCCAATTAATTCGGCACTTCGTTTGAGAGTTAAGGGGCCATTAAAATTTTGCGCGATGCACGCGAGTATTTATATCAAAATGAGGAGAAAAGAGGCGAGTAGGAATTAAAAAAAAAAATGACTATCAATTTGGGAATTGCAAAATACACATTGAATTTTTGTTTCTACAATTTTTATTTTTTTTTCAATTACTTAAAAAATTTTTTAAATATATTTGTTTAAATTTTCTTTAATTTATTTAATTAAATATATGTCATGACGAAAAAAAAATTAAATTACGCTATAATTCGTTGAAAAAAAAATTCCCCATTAAAATGCAGGCGGTAAAACACGAGAGGGGTGTCCGATAATAACATTTCCGGATAATGGAAATTTTCACAATGTTACGGACTTGGATTATCAACGTCTCATGCTATATCTCACCTCTGTGCCAACGTGAGTAAGATGTATTATTGGCTCAGCGAGAAAATCATGATTATAATAAATAACGTAGAATTTTTTTTTTTTTCTACGAAATGGATTTTACGTTTGTTTTTTGTTTTTCAGTTTACAAGAAGCTGACCTGGGATTCCATTTGATAATCGATCGCAGAACCGACAAGTGGAATTCCGTTAAAACTGTTCTACTCAAGATATCCGTGAGTCGATTTTTAAATTAAAAAAAAAAAAAAGAAAATTGAGTCTAAAACGAAAAACTCTCAAAAAACGATAATTTTTGTACGCACCACCGGTTGAATATTTTCCTTGGAAAAAAAATGGAAAAAATAAATAAAATAAAATAAAAATAATTTCGAAACTCAAAAATTTGATCTTTCAAAAAACACATGCTGTTTTTTTTTTCTTAAAAATGTAAAAAAAAAAAAATATGTTGCAGGCATTTTTTCCCGGACTGGTACACGTGGCTTACGTGTTACGTCCAGCTGGATTTTTGCAAAAAGCCATTTCGGAAGTGTCGAACAAGCTGTTTCGCGAGGATTTCAAATTTCGCGTTATAGTTTTGGCAAATGTCACGGAACTCTGCGATTTCATCGATAAGGATCAGCTGACCGAACAGCTCGGTGGTGATTTACCATATTGTCATCCAACGTGGATACAAAATCGAATTGTAAGTTATACTAAAAAAAAAAAAAAAGAAAAAAAAAATGAAAACACAAAACGATGTAAGTGTATAAGGGTCACTTTTAATTAATTTCAATTATGATCTCAATTTTCTCCCCACGGTAGAAATTTAAGGATGTTCCTCTGTTTGTTTGCGGGACGAGTCGTCCGATGGGGGTCCCTATATGCTTATACATACACTGAAAGAAATTTTAATGCACTATTTGCTTTTCCGCGCACCAAAACGTACAATAAAATATAGCACTTTAGGGACAATCGAGGTACAATCATAAACATTCCTATAATGATAGGACATTATACTATCTCTATATACATATTATATATATATATTATATACATACTCTATATATATATATTAACATTATCTTGAGAAGCAGGAATTACTATATGACTTTTTGAAACATTGCTATTCTGCTCTTGGAGAATTGATATTGTAAATAATGATAGTGATTCTTTAGAAGTTTTACAAGGATAATTTAGATACTTGCTCTTTAAAATAATATAATTTGTCGAATCCTCGCTCATCTCGGCCAGTCAATTTATGTTCTCAAAATCAGAATTAGAACTGCGAGATTTCGTTTCAACGCTATTCGATAGTAAATGGAATTTTTATAGCAACGTATAAATATTATAGCAATATATTCCTGTAAATTTTTGAAATATTAACGTTTATGTTGCAAAAAAAAAAATAAAAAATTCACGTTTTCCGAGCTTTAACTCCGAACGCTGTCCGAACTATTCAAGATAGAGAAAATTGCATACAAACAATTTTGTGGAGAATTAAATTTTCTATGAAAAAGGCCTCGATGGCATTTATGAAAAATCGATAGCGGATGAGTGGGAGGTGTCCGAAGTGGCGCGACGAGGAAGTGTGATTTTTGTGAAATCGCAGAATGGTAGACCCATTGGTTAAATTATACATCACCGCGTTAGCGTTGAATTGAAAATGCATAAAAATTCATCCGTCAACTGGACACAACGAGAAAATCATAAACGCCCGAAAAACTTTATTTATAACTAAATTCAAATAAACCTACTTACTTGAAATGATTTTTTTTTTAATTATTTTTACAACTTTGGACGCCTGCCATGCTTCAAATTATTAACTTTGGATAAACGCCGTCCCTGACTTTTTTGTAGAAAATTTAGTTACCTAGAAAATGATTTATGATCAATTTTACTCCATTACGTATAGTTTGAGCAGCGTTTCGAGTTAAAGCACAAAAAGTGCCAAATTTTCATTGTTTCTATTTTTCCCTTGCCGAAATGCAGAGAGGGATAATAATGCACATATTATGGGTTATTATTTATACCATTTACCATGAAAAGACGCTAAAAAAAAACTCCAGGATTTTATTCTGAAAAAAGGAGCCTAATTCGACAAGTTGATTTTCGCAAGATTGTCCGTCGCGTCTGAAATCGACAGCGTACGCCTCTTTTTTTTCATCATTTTTAAATATGTTACATTTAATAAATCAACGAAAATTCGCCTAATTGAGGTGAGCTTTCGCACACGATTTTATTATACATGAAACTAGGTCGTACAATTTTTGAAAGGTGCCGTGGCATTTCAAGTTCGTTAATTACAGAACGATCGGAGCCTTTTTTTCATATCCGCCCATAAGAAAGCATGTTAAATAATGTTTTTTTAAACATTTAATATCTCAACAACGAGGCTTCGAATCTTTGCACACGCGTTTTGGGGATAAACACTGATGGGCTGTAAAAATTTCAAGTCGATGACGCTATATTCATGCAATCGAGGAACATTCTTAACTTCCGGCCACCGTTCCATATTTGGAACAATAATTAAAAAAAAAATCTACTGCACGAATATGTGCCGTAGAAATCTTTTGTGCCAGCATTTCCTGTTATTTCGGGCTCGCATGGTAAGATAAAAATGTGGCGCTATTTGTGAATCGGTCACTATTCTGTAAGGTTTTTTTCACAAATTTTTGGGAAAATTTTCCAAACGATTTTTTTTTTACCAGAGCTAGAAAATTTGGCCATAAAGAGAGGTTAATAGAGAATTTGCATGTAAACGATTTTCTTCTTTTTTTTTTTTTTTTATCATTCCGTCGTAGTTGAATATTTTCTGAAGTTAATGAATATTGCATTAATTTCATCGAAGAAATGCATCAAGCGCAAAATAAATCATTTTTTCATTAATAAAAATTCGATTTATGCCGATTGTTTTTTTTTTCTCATTGTCCCACAGAGTTTGGAAAAATTCTCCTCCATGACGCAGGACGTATCCTTGGCACTGGATTCATTCACGAGACGTCTGGCCGAGGTTGAATTTCCAAATAGTGCAATAGCAACGACGACGCTGCTTAGTCAGCAGCAGGCCGATTACAATGAATTAAAAGAAGAGATTCTAAGCGCCGCAAGACACGGCGAGGCATTGCTTGACAGTGTACGTCAGTTAACCGGCAAAGGTACTGCCGATCGGCTAGGAAACGTCGCAGCTGTCGAGAGGTAAGCAAATAATATATCGTGAAAATATTTTTTTTCCCCCATTCGTTTTCTCGCAATTTCATTTCGTTTTTTTTTCTCTATCTCGCGATAAAAGCAAAAACATAAATATTTCGTTTCAATGAATTATCGTTTGCGGCGCTGTCGTCCCAAAAGTCTGCTTTGAGGTTCAGTATAACGAAATTCGCGAAAATTTTGCAGAAAGTAATATATATATAAATTTTTTTTTATTTGACCTAAGAAAGTTTTTAGGACATTGCAGGATCAAAACTCATTTTTCAATTAATTTTGTCTCGCCGTAACGACCCGTGACGGAGAAAAAAAAATTGTTTTAGAAATGGAAAATCTCCATTCGGATAAATTTAAGATTGCAGATCTGAATTTTTTGTATGTCTTGAGAAACAATTACGATCTCGGTGGGTGAAAAATTTCAAACCGATTCACTGTATAGTTTTGGAGATACTAAATTTTAGAATTGAGTGGTTTAACACATGCTGCATAAAAGAGCTACTACTGCTTTTCGGAATGAAAAGCGACTTCACGAACGATCGACTCGATATTTGTGACTAAAAAAATTTTTATGTGCCAAGATATAACGTTTTCAAAAAGTAAATATGCCGAAGTTTCAAGATGATGCACCATCCAGGCTTTTGAGAGAGCACAAATTATAGTAAGAAGTTTGCTCGCATACAGCATATGCTTATCAAGTATTTCAAAGTTTGCTTAAATGGCAAAACAGGGGGGATGTTCATTTTTGGTCAAACGGTCAAACTTAGACTATCAAACCGAATTATGGTATAGTATAATGGTCAGAAGTATATATTATAAGTATATATAAGTATATATTACTTACTTATACTTATATATACTTATATATTATATATTATATATACTTATATAAGTATATATAAGTATATATAAGTATATAAGTATATATAAGTATATATAAGTATATATTATAAGTATATATAGTATAATGGTCAGAAAATGTAAAAATTCAAAACAGACATGTACATTTTTAGCTATAAGCGTGGATTTCTGAAACAGGAATTGATATAATAATTATTGTATAGCTTAATTACGAAAAATCTGGCCACTATGCTCTAGACGGATAAAAGCTAGAAAATGTGAGGATCGTCATCGGTTGAAAATTTTACGTGTTATCGTGGATAATTTGTCGTGCAGATAGTTCGCAAATATTCCCACTGGCGCCACTCGCAGGCTCAAGTGCGCGACGTTTCTTGCACAATTTTCAGTTTGCAGACAATTTTCACGAGTTTTCGAGTTCCTAACTGTTGAATTAGGAGCTCAATGCAAAAAAAAAACCATCTAGAAAATTGCTTTCGAATCGGGCAATTCGCGAGTTCGATGCACTTGAAGTTCTGGACAGAACTTCATCACCTTTCACATGCTGTCAACGATTGCCAAGCACTCGAATGATTTTTACGTTTCTTTTCTTTTTACGAAAATTATTTTAAAAAAAATTATTTGGGCTCTTCGAATCCGCGGAGCTGTGAATGGCAACCTCGTTTCCCATTTGGCCACCAGGCGGCGCATTCTACAAGTTGCTCCTATGTCAAGCTAATGACAATACGAATATTTTTATTAGCAATTCGATGAATAATATAGAAATAATTTTGTATTTTTTTTTATTTTTTACTCCAGACTGCTGGTACAACTCGAGGAAACTGAGCGTACCTTCGATCTTTTCTGGTCTCATCACAGTTCTCGACTCAGGCATTGTCTGGCGCTACGACAGTTCGAGCAAGATTTTCGTGAATTGCAAACGAGCCTGGATCATCATTTGAAAACGGTCGAGGACATGGCCGAAGTCGGTGAGACTCCTGCTCGAGTCGATCAATTGTTACGTGACACATCAGCCTTCCAAAGAATATGCAGAGTACGTGAGAAAAAAAAATGTTTATCACATCAAAATCACAATGACACTTTCCACACCTTTTTTTTTTTTTTTGTTTTGACGAGCTCTCTCGAGCTGTAAATTGATCCAATCTTTCATCGACGATAATTCCTCGGATTTTTTATTGAAATGAGTCTTAAAAATTTATTAACGCACCTGAGGCGTTAATAATACTAAATAAAAATTTTAAAAAATCGCGTATTACATATCAAATTTATTAAGAAAAATAGGGTTTTTTTTTTTTTTTTTTTTTTTTTAAGAATAATCGTTATGGCCCATTTCATAATTTTTTTCGTTGAGGGTCAGAAAGTTTTATAAAAAAAAAAAATTACAAATATTCTTGATTTTTCAAACTGGACGACTCGAATTGTTGAAAAACCTTCGATTTTTCAAAAATTTAGAGAAGAATAATCCTCCATGTCGTAAACTTACTCAAACATGAGAAAAAAAAAGATTTTTGAGTAAGTTTTGGCCTGTCAAAGTAAGAAACTCTCTCAAACGAAAAAACAGGGTTTAAAAAAAGGGACAAATAATTATATCCATTTTCTCGTGGTTTCCACTCTAAGGGTATAATTGGCGAAAAAAAAAATCGAAAATCCTCTTTTTTTTTTCAAAAATTAGCCACATCGATTCTGAATTTTTTCTCAGAACAATCATGCACTGAATGCAATAAAATTTTCACTTGATTTTTTCCACAACCCAGTATAAGCGACTCGAAAATGATAATAATAAAATTACGAAGTAAAAAAAAACATATTTTTTTTTTACTTCCACACCGATTCCACTGCGATAATAATATTTGCACATTTCACGAATATATACGAAAAAACTGACGTTTTCGCACGTGACATCGACGAAAACGTGATTTCGATGACTTTAATTCGCGAGCAGTAAACATACACAAAATGCACATCAAAATGCACAAAAAAAAAAAAAAATACAAAAAATGTTTACCATTTGCACCGCTTTTCCACATTTTTTTGTCGATAGTCCTATTTGTTGCATACCATGTGGATTTGGGTCTTGGTAAGCAGCGAAATCAACAAACAAAAATTTAATTGAAAATATACATTTTAATATAATTATTATGTGATAGAAGTAAAGAAATTTTTTTACCAAAACATATTAATATTATCTCTGCTGATTTAATTGAGCTAAAGAAAAATTTATGTTTTTGCCGTTTGTTGTTGCTGTTTTTTTTTTTTTTTTCGATTAAAATACAACCAAAGAGTCTTTTGAATCTCAATTGACTTGTCCATACGAATTGCAACGATTTAAATCTCTATTCGCATAGAATAATTGCATCAATGAATTCTCATATATTTTTTTTCATCTTTTAATCGCATCTCAGAAAAAAAAAAATTTTTTATTAAAAAATCGAACTTTCGAAAATACGTAAATTATGACCCTCTCTCCCCATCGTCATCGTAGTCATACACGTGAATAGGGATTTAATTCGCACTAAAAGCATGGTATACCATTTTCTTTTTTTTTTTAGGGAATCTAATTATATTTCACATGCACTTATAATATGCATTGCACGAATTTTATAGCCGATTTCATAGCTTTTTTATATTATGCGAAGAATGTTATTGTGTGACAAAAAAAAAAAAATTCATCGGATGCCAATTTACAACATTTGTTCACAATTATTATTTCAGCGATAATGCGCATAGAAGGATTTCAATGATTACTGCAAATTTCATAGAATGTTTGATGGATAATAATCTTTAAAATTGTCGATTAGGCAAAAATGGGTGGGTATAATTATTGTTATATTTTTTTTTTTTCAAGGGAGACATAGATCGCGCCGAAGAAGTAATTTCAGCTGGACAACAATTGTTATCCGGGCGTCATCAGTGTCCTACCGAGGTTGTCGAACCAAAATGCGCCGAATTGCAACGGGTCTGCACGATTCTTAGTCAGAGATTGGAGAGGCGACTGCACACTCTTACAAAGTGTCGAGAACTCATGGAACGGATTGACAAGGTAATTTATACCGAAATTTTTCGAATCAAGTACCCTAATAATAATAATTTATTATTTTCTTATTAATATTTATTTTATTATTCATTTATTATCGTAATTTTTGAATTATTGTAATAATAATAATAATAATATCGATAATAACAATTAATAATGATAACAATAACAATAATAAATTGCGTCGTTTTTTAGGCAAATACGTGGTGTACGCGTGGTATCGAATTATTAGCTGCGCAAAGCAGTTCGACACCGCCCGATCAATCGCTCCAGGAGCTTCAACAATTGATCGAAGCAGCCGAGGAGTTTCATAATCCGCGATGTATCTTTCAAGATTCGATAATGCCGGAAACCAAGGCACTCGTGACGCAGGTAACAATTTTTTCGTTTTTGCTTTTTTCTTCTATCAACCGTCGAATAGAGAACTTGCGCGTCAACGATTTTTCATAGTCAAGTATTTTCCAAAGTTCGTAAAAACATTGCATTAATTTCTTCGAGCGAGTAAATTATTATTATCATCTCAAGGTGTAAAAATTATAAGATATTTACGCGGCTCTGTGGGCCGAGTGACGTCACAACACCCCTCGCGGCACTAGGACCGGTTTTTATGTCCGGTTTTTTCACCTAGGGTTATCTTCCGGATATAGTTATCCGCCGGATAACCCATCATTTTAAAAGGCTAGGATATCCGTCGGTGAAAATATTCGCGAAAGTACATGATTGGTGGAAAAAAAAAAAAAAATTAATCATGAATACACGAAAGCGACATCTGCAAATTTGTCAAGAATAGACTTGGAGAGATGTTCCTAACACGAATAAACTCTTTTTCTCGCGTTGATTTTACCAGCTGTGTTGTTGCAAAATTGTACAAAACAATATTTGTACACTTGCTTCGATTGTTCAGGTACATTGGTCATCTTTTAATCCGATTTAGAGACTACATATTTACGAATCACAAAGATTTTTTAGGTTAGAAATGGTTTAGCTGCTTGAATTTCTTAATTTTACCGCTAGAGGCGCTGCTGCACTGGGGGGGGGGGGGGGGGGGGGTGTTGTGACGTCACTGCAACGCGATATACGTTTGAAATGCGACTCAATTTGTCAGGCTGGTATAATTAAATAAATAATGATGAGTATAACTGAAAAAAAACCTATGCAAATGATATTTTTGGATAATTATTTTTTAAATAATTTAAAAATTGAAAATAATGCAAGTTCTCTATTACGACGACTACCCGCTGTCTCGAACAATAAAAAAAAAAAAACGATAAACGCCAAACATATTGGAAGCGATGGAGGATCTTTATTTATTTTTTTTTTCTTTTCAACATCTGTCGGTGAGTGGGTTCAACGGAAATTGAAAGTTTACCTTCACAGCGAGCCTGGCTTTTGATAATCGTCGTGACTTTTAGGTTTTGCAAAGAATCGAGGATGTCTCGTTGATGTGCGACAAGAGGATAATAACGCTGAAGCAACAATTGATAAAACCGGCGAGGCCCGTACAGACCGTAACGCCCGAACCGGCCAAGCCTATGCCGTCGCTACCGTCGCAGACCGTCAAACCCGGAAGAATCCTGAGAAAAGCCAATACAATGCCAAAGGTAAACGGGGAAAGTCGATTTTTGTTTTTTCTACCGAATTTTAAAGGCATCGATGAATATGAGAAAAAAAATTGAAAAAGTTTCTCGAATGATAAAGAATCCCAAGCGTCAAGTTGGGTTGGCATTGCGCACGATGACCGACGGTGGAGCTTCGATATCATTTCTCATGGCCGTTTCAGATTTCGTGGTTAATCAAAGATATTTCCCCAAGTTAAACCGCTCGATTATAATTATTTTCGTGATGTTGAGGGTTTTGGGTTGAAGGTCTCGGAAATCATCGTAAAATGTCAAATTTTTACCATGAAATTGGGCGAAATACGTGAATATTTATTTAAACAATATTTAGAGCATACAAAAGGCGTTGAAGAAATTCGATTTCGTTGCATTGAAACATCAAACTTGCGAATTACCCGATTTGGATGCAATTTTCTAGCTGTTTTTTTTGTATTTGGCTCGTAACGTGGCATTTGACACCTCGAAAATTCATGAAAATCGTCTGAAAACTGAAAACTGGGCGAGAAAAGTCAGGCATTAGGCCTGAAAGTGGCGCCAGTGGAATATTTGCGAACTATCGGCAAATTATTCGCGATCGCGTGCAAGTTTTTGGGACAATGTCATTTCTCTACTTTTTCACGTAACCACAAACGGAAAAAATCCTCGTTGCTTTTCCGTTCCGAGCCTGATGACCCGAATTTTCGGAATTAACCCGTTCAATAATTATCACATCCATTTATTTTGTACATGTTTATTTTGAATTTTCACATTTACCGATCGTTATCCGGCTAGCGATTTACAAGAAGTTATATCCAAATGGCGTCTAATGGCTGCCTTTAATGTCGATCCGGCAGTTATCCATCAGTTGTGTCACGCGTCCAAAAGTTATCATTCCGAATATTCGTTGACTCAATGGGTAACATCGAATTTGGTGCCAATTTAGAAAATTTTTTTAAATGTGCTATCCGAGAACGCTCCGAACAGACGTTTTCCAGAATTGCCGGTTGACATTTAAAATAATTAGGTTTCATAGTTTAGAAATGTCAAAAAAAGGGTATAAGCGCGGTGACAACGTGTCCGAAATTTTTCCAAGTGCTTTTTCTACGATCTCGGTAGTTCGGAACTCATCTAAAAAAATATAGGACGACCGGAAAGACTTTTGCGAGATGTCTCGGGATCGATTCCCGTTGCCGTAGCACGGCTGGTGGCAAGCACAGCGGGCTAGGACGCGGTCGCTCCAGAAGCAGGGCGTACGAATTACGACTGCCTCTGTCCCAAAGTGCTGACATCTAGCGGGTTGCGCGACAAGTTCCGGTTGCGGGAATCGAACCGGAGACAAACGGATAAGTAAAAAGGAGACCAATGGTATAATGGAGCCCGCAACCCTCAGGGGAACCGGTTTAAGCAACCGAGTAACCAAGTTCAGAAATGTCATTATCCCAAAAATATTAACATGTGCTCTGTTTTACCGTCGAATACGGCGAAACAGAGCTCTTAGCGAAAAATACAAAGACGAGCATTATAAAGACACCTGGCTCGCACGCAGCTAAAAGAATATACGTTAATCCTCGCGTGATTTTCTTTATAATTATGCACTGTGATTTTATTATTTCTCTATCGCAGATGGAGATGAGTCCAATAGAGGGCGACACATCATCGCCGGAGAGCGAGCCACGTGACGTTGAGGCATCGCGCTTAAAGCGGGGTCACGTATTGGCCGAGCTCGTTGAGACCGAGCGCGTTTACGTAGCGGAACTTGGCTCGATAATCAAAGGTTACAAGATGGAAATAACGAACGATTCGTTGTCGCATCTTTTGCCGGCGGCTCTCGTCGGCAAGGCCGATGTTCTCTTTGGCAATCTCGAGGAAATATATTTGTTTCACGGTGAGACGTTTCTGCGAGATCTCGAGAATTGTATATCCAACACGGAGCTCGTTGCTCTTTGTTTCGTTCAGAGGGTAAGGAAAGATCATATTTTTATGAGGTAGTTTTTAGTTTTTGGGTTTTTTTTATATATATATCGATAGCTCGAATAATTTATACCTCGTTTTGCGTTTTTTTTTTTTTTTTAATTATCCAGCGCGAGGTCTTCTTCCGACTGTACAGCTATTATTGCCAGAATATACCGCGATCGGAGAGATTGCGCGAACAGATACAGAGCGAGCCACAATTTCTCGCTACTTGCCAGCAAAAACTCGGTCACAAATTGCCGCTCGCGGCGTATCTGCTTAAACCGGTTCAGCGTATCACCAAATATCAATTATTGCTCAAGGATCTGCTGAAGTACAGCGACGAGCCAACGTGCTGCACGGAACTGCAGGAAGCGTTGGATTGCATGCTCGTTGTTTTGAAATGCGTCAACGACAGTATGCATCAGACTGCGATCACTGGTTTTGGGGTAAGTTTTACACGCGCACGAGCACGCACGAGCGCGCAAGCTCTCCGCTCAAAGCAGTAAAATTCGTGTCTACAAATGACCAATCAAAGACAGATCCAATTTAGACACACAATTCAACATGGAAAAACTCACAATAGCAATTGGACATAAAAACATTTTCATGGTGCAATTTTACAGAGAAACTGTCCCGCGTAGAGAAATTGAACGCGTTTCAATTATATATGTCTCAACGCTGAATACAATTTCGTTCGGTAGCAGCCTTTTAGCGTAACTGAACGCGGGTTAACTCTACACGTTCCAACTCTACGAGTTCCCACTCTACACCTTCCATATTTTCCTTATTCCAACTATTAACGTTTCATAATTACACACACGATCCTACTGCACAAATTTCAATTATCCATGTTCTAACTGCGCACGTTCGCACTTCACGTGTTCCTACTGAATACGTTCCAACTTCACGAGTTCTAATCATACGCGCTCTTACTCGAAAACGTTTCCACTATACACGTTCCAGCCCTAAATGTTCCAACTCTGCACGTTTCAAGTCTACATTATTTCAACTTTTAACATCTCAATTCTTCATGTTTCTCTCTGTACTGTACACATTCCTCAACAATACAAGTTCCAACTTTGCCAATTTCAGATGTATAAGCTCCATCTCTACACTTTCCAGCTCTACATGTTTGTACCGAACACGTTTTAACTCTACGAGTTTCAAACGTACACGTTCCAGATCTACACCTTCCATTCTCTGCCTTGTTCCAACTGTTAACTTTTCATAATTACACGCATGATTCTACTGCGCAAATTTCAATTCTCCATGTTCTAACTGCGCACGTTCCAACTTCACATGTTCCTACTGAAAACGTTCCAACTTCATATGTTCCTACTGAATACGCTCCAACTTCACGAGCTCTAATCATACGCGTTCTTACTCGAAAACGTTTCTACTATACACGTTCCAGCCCTAAATGTTCCAACTCTGCACGTTTCAAGTCTACATTGTTTCAACTTTTAACATCTCAATTCTTCATGTTTCTCTCTCTTCTCATGTTTCTTCAATCATTTTCTCTTAAACTCTACGAGTTTCAAACGTACACGTTCCAGATCTACACCTTCCATTCTCTGTCTTGTTCCAACTGTTAACTTTTCATAATTACACACACGATTCTACTGCGCAAATTCAAATTTCCCATGTTCTAACTGCGCATGTTCCAACTTCACATGTCCCTACTGAATACGTTCCAACTTCACGAGTTCTAATCGTACGCGTTCTTAGTCGAAAACGTTTCTACTATACAAGTTCCAGCCCTAAATGTTCCAACTCTGCACGTTTCAAGTCTACATTATTTCAACTTTTAACATCTCAATTCTTCATGTTTCTCTCTGTACTGTACACATTCCTCAACAATACAAGTTCCAACTTTGCCCATTTCAGATGTATACGCCCCAACTCTACACTTTCCAGCTCTACATGTTTGTACCGAACACGTTTCAACTCTACGAGTTTCAAAGTACACGTTCCAGATCTACACCTTCCATTCTCTGCCTTGTTCCAACTGTTAACTTTTCATAATTACACGCATGATTCTACTGCGCAAATTTCAATTCTCCATGTTCTAACTGCGCACGTTCCAACTTCACATGTTCCTACTGAAAACGTTCCAACTTCATATGTTCCTACTGAATACGCTCCAACTTCACGAGTTCTAATCGTACGCGTTCTTACTCGAAAACGTTTCTACTATACAAGTTCCAGCCCTAAATGTTCCAACTCTGCACGTATCAATTCTACATTGTTTCAACTTTTAACATCTCAATTCTTCATGTTTCTCTCTCTTCTCATGTTTCTTCACTCATTTCCTCTTCAACTCTACGAGTTTCAAACGTACACGTTCCAGCTCTACACCTTCCATCTCTTCCTTGTTCCAACTGTTAACTTTTCATAATTACACACACGATTCTACTGCGCAAATTCAAATTTCCCATGTTCTAACTGCGCACGTTCGCACTTCACATGTTCCTACTGAATACGTTCCAACTTCACGAGTTCCAATCATACGCGTTCTTACTCGGCACGTTTCTACTAAACGCGCTCCGACCATTTCGACCATTTCCCAATCAAACTATCCCATGGAGATTACTGCCTTAACATTCGAAATTTGTTATAATATGTGCTTTCAGGGCGATTTGGGTGCACAGGGTGAGCTCTTGTTGCAAGGCTCGTTCAGCGTGTGGAGCAGCAGCAAACGAGAGCGTCTATTGAGGCTAAAGCCCTCGCAGCGTCACATATTTCTCTACGAGAAATCCATGATATTTTGCAAACACAGCAAGCCCCAAGCTCACAACAAAGCCACCTATCACTTCAAGCGTTATCTCAAAGTGAGTTTTTTTTTTACCCCCATATCTTCGAATCTCGATAACTTTATATATACGTATATACCTGCTTGAGATATGCATCGTTGCGTTATAACGAATCGAGGATTGTTCATGAAGTATTCTCGTTTCGCTGCAGATGTCGCAAATAGGTCTTACGGAATCGGTGAAAGGCGACACGAGGAGATTCGAAATTTGGCTACAAGGCAGAGCCGAGGTGCACACGATACAAGCTCCGAGCAACGACGTCAAGCAATCGTGGGTACGACAGATAAAGGGCGTTCTCATGTCCCAACTGGCCGAACTGAAGGGAAAACAAAATACGGCACTTGGCAAATCGAATCACAAGTGCGTAAATACCGAAATAATCGCCAAGAATTACATATTATGTTTCTCAAATGTCATAGCTGAGGTAGAGATCCTCTCATTTTTCCCCCTTTTTTTTTTCTCATCGAAGACCCAACAACCGGTACAATCACTCCGGTGGTTGTTTTTTTTTTCCCTGGATTGTTCACTACCGGCCGGTTGATCGATTTATTTTCTTTTTTTTTTTCCATGACCATTCTTCACAGGCCTCTTCGTCAGACGATCTCGTGGGAGGCTCAGAGCAGCGTTTCCGGTTCTCTTCGTACTTTATCGGTCGACGGTTGCAGCGTTATATCGCACATTACCGACGTATCCGTCTCGACGACGGAGGACGACGTTGCATGGAGCTCGGAAAACAGCAATACCGACGACGAGGACGCGTTCGGAGAAAATCCCGGACCCGCACCGGTGAGTAAAGCCACAATTTACGATTCGATCGGTTCATCATTGTTTTTCCTTTCTCTTTCTTTTTCTTTTTCTTTTCTTTTCTCTCGTTTTGTTCCTATTTTTTTTGTTTTTTTTTTTTCCATTTTTTTTTCTCAAATCCGCACCTCCGAAGCACATATCGTCTTTGTTTTTACGTATTAATGCGAAAAAAAAAAAAAAAAAAAAACAATTAAAATGAAAACAATATGACACACATTCAGGGTGGGAGATACGTTGCATTAGCTGATTACTGTGCGGTTGGTCAGTCCGAGGTCACAATGCGAGAGGGCGACAATCTGGAGCTACTTAAGGTCGGTTGCGCGGGCTGGTGGTTCGTTAAACTCGTAGGTAATGGCATTGAAGGCTGGGCCCCCGCCGCATATCTCGAGCCTGTCAGCCGTAAAACTTCACGAAGCTCCCAGTCGGTCAATAGCCAGGATGCAATGTGAAACAGGCGACTAACACACTGAGAGAACAATTCATGACACTTTTGGTGTGTTAGCAAGTTATACGATCGAGATCCGTGCGGTTGCGTGCGTTTAAAAAACGAACCAAGAAAACCAACGAACAAACAAAAAAACAAAAAAAAAACAAACAAACAAAGACTTAATATTATCAAAAGGACAGTACGAAAGACGGGGGAAAAAAACGACGTTTCTTTTTTTTTTTTTGGTCAGTAAGGCAAATTAGTGTGGAGAAGAAAAAAAAGAAGAAATTCCCAAATGCCTTTACGCCGTGCACACTCGTCCTTGGACGGATAACGCAGTGTGTGTGTGTGTGTGTGTGTGTGTGTGTGTGTGTGTGTGCTTGTGTGAGTGTTTGCGTGAGAGATGGTTCGTGGGGACACAAAATGGCAGTTTGAAATATGCCAAAATGCGTTAATGGGGTAAGCTGTTTCGCGAATTGAGCCAAATCGGGAGCCGTCCGCGAGATTCAAAGTTCGAACCTGAGTCTAGATGTGAACTTTCTAGAGAACATTCAACTCCGTGTACAAACTCCGATTAAAAAAAACTTGGTTTGGTGTACGTATAATTAAATACGCTGAGCACGGTAATCGTCAACTGAAAAATCTGAACATGAAATCAAATTGATCGTGACTTTGAACGTGATTCGAATGATGATTCAAGTTTGAGCTCAAGTTGATAAGCGATTGCAACATCAAATTGAAACTAGTTGGTTCTTGATCGAAGTTTGCACCCGAAGATTGGATTTTGGTATAACGTAAACTTGGCGGTAGTCCATTTCTACCGATTGCAACGATACGCAGACTCAATTGTACATGCGCAGCATCGCAATTGCACACGGAACAAAAAAAAATCACAAATCACAACGATCGTATGAATAAAAATTCTTCGGTAGGGCAGCTCGATGCAGAAAAACTCGCGTACGATGGCAGTTGGACACGTTTCAACTCTACAAGACTCAAATCCACACATTCCCAGCTCCGCACGGAATATTACTTTGTGGAAATCGCGTTAAAACGCAATTTAGGACGTTTCAATGATACACGTTCCAATTTTGCGCATTCCCATTATGCATGTACCAACTTATACACCGTTACGAGTCTGCGCACCTCGGCTCTAGACGGAATATAACTGGTAGTCGCGTTATAGCGCAATTGAGTACGTTCCAATTATACACGTTCCAACTCTACACATGCCAACTTTGCATGTTACAACTCTGCGCCTTTCAATTTTACACGTTACAACTCTGTACCCTTCAACTGAACACGTTTTAAGTCTTCACACTTAAGCTCTATACGGAATATCATTATGGTAGTCGCGTTATAGCGCAACTAAGCATGTTCCAACTTCAAACGTTCCAACTGTTGGCTTTCCGACTGTTCGAATCCCAACTGTACATGTTCCAACTCTGTACGTTCCAACTTTATACCTTTCAACTGAATACATTACAATTATACACGTTCCAACTGTAGACTTCATCCAACTGTACATTTTCCAACTTTACACGTTCCAACTGAACACATTATAACTCTGCACATCCGAGCTCTACACAGAATATAACTTTTGTAGTCGCGCTATAGCGCAACTAAGCATGCTCCAACTTTAAACGTTCCAGCTGTAGACGTTCCGACTGTTCGAGTCCCAACTGTACATGTTCCAACTCTGTACGTTCCAACTTTATACCTTACAACTGAATACATTACAATTATACCCGTTCCAACTGTAGACATTATCCAACTGTACATTTTCCAACTTTACACGTTCCAACTGAACACATTACAACTCTGCACATCCGAGCTCTATGCAGAATATAACTTTTGTAGTCGCGCTATAGCGCAACTGAGCATGCTCCAACTTCAAACGTTCCAACTGTTGGCTTTCCGACTGTTCGAATCCCAACTGTACATGTTCCAACTCTGTACGTTCCAACTTTATACCTTTCAACTGAATACATTACAATTATACACGTTCCAACTGTAGACTTCATCCAACTGTACATTTTCCAACTTTACACATTCCAACTGAACACATTATAACTCTGCACATCCGAGCTCTACACAGAATATAACTTTTGTAGTCGCGCTATAGCGCAACTAAGCATGCTCCAACTTTGAACGTTCCAACTGTTGGCTTTCCGACTGTTCGAATCCCAACTGTACATGTTCCAACTCTGTACGTTCCAATTTTATACCTTTCAACTGAATACATTACAATTATACACGTTTCAACTTTGCACATTTGAGCTCTACGCATAATATAACTTTTGTAGTCGCGCTATAGCGCAACTGAGTATTCTCCAACTTTAAACGTTCCAGCTGTAGACGTTCCGACTGTTCGAGTCCCAACTGTACATGTTCCAACTCTGTACGTTCCAACTTTATACCTTACAACTGAATACATTACAATTATACCCGTTCCAACTGTAGACATTATCCAACTGTACATTTTCCAACTTTACACGTTCCAACTGAACACATTACAACTCTGCACATCCGAGCTCTATGCAGAATATAACTTTTGTAGTCGCGCTATAGCGCAACTGAGCATGCTCCAACTTCAAACGTTCCAACTGTTGGCTTTTCGACTGTTCGAATCCCAACTGTACATGTTCCAACTCTGTACGTTCCAACTCTATACCTTTCAAATGAATAAATTACAATTATACACGTTCCAACTGTAGACTTCATCCAACTGTACATGTTCCAACTTTACACGTTCCAACTGAACACGTTTGAACTCTGCACATCCGAGCTCTACGCAGAATATAACTTTTGTAGTCGCGTTATAGCGCAACTAAGCATGCTCCAACTTCAAACGTCCCAACTGTAAGCTTTCCGACTGTTCGAGTCCCAACTGTACATGTTCCAACTCTGTACGTTCCAACTTTATACCTTACAACTGAATACATTACAATTATATACGTTTAAACTTTGCACATTTGAGCTCTACGCATAATATAACTTTTGTAGTCGCGTTATAGCGCAACTAAGCATGCTCCAACTTTAAACGTTCCAGCTGTAGACGTTCCGACTGTTCGAGTCCCAACTGTACATGTTCCAACTCTGTACGTTCCAACTTTATACCTTACAACTGAATACATTACAATTATACACGTTCCAACTGTAGACATTATCCAACTGTACATTTTCCAACTTTACACGTTCCAACTGAACACATTACAACTCTGCACATCCGAGCTTTACGCAGAATATAACTTTTGTAGTCGCGCTATAGCGCAACTGAGCATGCTCCACCTTCCAACGTTCCAACTGTTGGCTTTCCGACTGTTCGAATCCCAACTGTACATGTTCCAACTCTGTACGTTCCAAATTTATACCTCTCAACTGAATACATTACAATTATACACGTTCCAAATGTAGACATTATCCAACTGTACATTTTCCAACTGAACACATTACAACTCTGCACATCCGAGCTCTACGCAGAATATCACTTTTGTAGTCGCGCTATAGTGCAACTGAGCATGTTCCAACTCTATACAGCCCAACTGAACACGTTCCATCTATTTAAGTTTTACTTGAACGCGCTTGGACTTTGCATGTTCCAACTTTACACGCTACAGCTCTGCGCCTTTCAATTTTACACGTTACAACTCTGTACCATTCAACTGAACACTATTGAACTCTCCGCACCTCAGCTCTACACGGACTATCACTATAGTAGTCGCGTTATAGCGCAACTAAGCATGCTCCAACTTTAAACGTTCCAGCTGTAGACGTTCCGACTGTACATGTTCCAACTATGCATGTTCAAACTTCATACCTTTCAGCTGAATACATTACAATTATACACGTTCCAACTGTACACTTCATCCAACTATACATGTTCCAACTTTACACGTTCCAACTGAACACGTTTCAACTCTGCACATCTGAGCTCTACACAGACTATAACTTTTGTAGTCGCGCTACAGCGCAACTGAGCATGCTCAATCTTTAAATGTTCCGGCTGTTCGAGTCCCAACTGTACTTGTTCCAACTACGCATATTCCAACTTTATACTTTTCAACTGAATACATTACAATTATAGACGTTCCAACTGTAGACTTCATCCAACTGTACATGTTCCAACTTTATTCCTTCCAACTTTGCACGTTTCAACTCTGCACACATTCGAGCTCTACACAAAATATTACTTTTGTAGTCGCGCTATAGACCAACTGAACACTTTTCAATTCTACACGATCCAATTGAACACGTTCCAACTATACGCGTTTCGATTGAACATGCTCGAACTATATACGTTCCAACAACTACACATTCCAACATGTACACGTTTCATTTCCACATGTCCCAACTGAATACACGGAAATATTTACGATGAACACGATGAAGCAGAATGGTTTAACCGATCGGCTGCTAGTTTTGCATTTACGACAAATTACTATAAATTTACCCTGTGATTCGAAAATTTGGAAATTATTCAGTTGGAACGTGTTCGGTTGCTCCACAATCAGTTTAACCAACTGATATTCCGTTTGGAGTTGGGTCTTCATACAATTGGAATATGTAGAAATGGATTGCTACCTTCAACCTGGAATGTAATTCCTCGTGGTTGAATTCAAATGGAACGACAAATTGAGTCTATGCTTGAGTTCGAACTTTGTTGCAAACTTAAATCAAGACTCACGTTATCACTTGGATCTTTTATTCACTATAAATCTAATTCTCGTGCTGACCACTCTCGATTCGTGCCTGAGAAGGATTCACTGCCCAATAATTCTAAGACGATCAGCGTGACTCTTGAATCTCGGAGAAAAATTGCTCTTTGCAATGAAACAGATCACTGGGACGATGAAAAAAAAAAAAATTAATAATCATTTTAAATGATTTTGTGACAAAATGGTGAATAGATGATTGTGAAAAATGAAAATAATTCTTTTTTTTTTTGCACAAGGAAGAATAATGTTTACCCTTTGTATCATTTTTTTTTTTTTTTTACATGGGCGAGTAATTATTTTTCAACATTCATGAAATGTACTCGTTCGAATGTCTATAAAAAAAAAAAATTAAACAGAAGGGCTTTACAATTGAATTTTCGGAGTAATTATTTTTTTTATCTTTCAAACAGGATATATTAAATAATTGTCCAAAAATTCTCCCGTCCGAAAATCATTGTCTTTACAAAATTTAGATTTTTTTGACTCGCCGAATCCTCGGCTTATCCATTTTTACGTTGAGATTCTCGTAATTTTTTCCGAACTTTTTCTTTTTTTTTGTCTCCATTTTACAAGGGTCATGTAAAAATTTCCTCGAACGAGAAAAAAAGCCGTTGTAAAAATGACTTTTCTGAAAATATTCCCATGCAACAATTGCTTAAAGAGAAACGCGAGAGGGGGGTTTTTTTTTCTTGTTCAAATGTATTGCATTTTTTTTTCTTTACCTCCCAAACCACCCGAGTAGGAATCACGATATTTTTTTTTTGCCAAATATGTTTTATTTATTTTCTCTTTCAGCTTTTGTTTTTTAATGAAAACTTTTTGTTTCACTTAATTTTATTATTATTATTATTATTTTTATTTTTTCTTTAGTTACGATACAAGTCTGATGCTCGTTAATTCCCGTTTATAGCCACAGTGGAATATTCCAGTTATCGAAGAAAATATCCTCGATACATCCGACATTGATTAGGAAAAAGAGTCTCATTGACTTCGTTAAAAAAAAAAAAAAAAAAAAAAAAAACTTAGAATGAAAATTGTTTAGATATCGCGAAAAATTGTTGACGGACCAGTGTATTCGTAAGTTCGAGTCAGGAGAGGAGGTAAAAAAAAATGTAGTCGAAAAAAAGAAAAAAAATCTGTCAAATTGTGCTCGAAGAGCTACGCGATTAGTAATCACGATAACGCACATTTTCCGACGTCACTTTGAAAGTCAAAAGAAAAAAAAAATGAGAGATAGTACATTTCAATTTTTTTGCCCCCCCTCAAACCCTAATTGTACATTTTATTTTTTAGGAAATTATAATTTTTTTAATATATTTATCTTAAAAAAAAAACTTACTCGATTTATTTAAAAAATGCAATAAAAAATTCTTTTTTTTTCTTCATTTCTCCAAAATTTACGAAATATTGTTTCGTTGCATAGACGAAGAAAAAAAATTGATTTTCTCGTGAAATGAAAAAAAAAAATGGGGTTTTTGCATTGTTTTTTCTCGTAAATTCCCAAAAATTTTTAGTAGTATTCTTAAAAAAAAAAAAAAATCTTCAAATTAACAAAAATTCATAACTCAAATAAAATACACGTCGATCGGATCGAAAATCATCGAACTAATAGAATGATCGATTTTTCGCGAAACGCGCGCCCCGGATATGTTTGTTATTTTTATTTTTTTTGCATGTCCTTCATTTTTCGTCCAAGGTCTGTGTCAGGTTCGACGAGAGAGGAAAAAAAAATCAATTATTCAATTGAGATTCTATTTTTCAACGTTCAAAAAATCCAAACTGTTTTTTTTTTTTTTTTTCAAACATCTGTTCACCTCGCGTGGGTCACTGGAGTAAATACATAAAAATAGATAATAATAATAATGAATTTTAGACTATAAAGGATGATGAAAAAAAAAAAAAAAAAAAAAACCATTGATAGACAATAATATTATAATTTAGATTTTTGCAATAGTTACTCATAATGTTGATGACTTGGAGAAAAAAAAAAACATTTCATTCGATAATTTTTGCAAGCTCGTGGAAAAATAGTTTGGTTGGATGCAGTCTGTCGATAACGGTTCCTTTTATATCGTTCCTCGGTGATGGAAATAAAAAAAAAAAAACAAATAAAAGCTGTAGATTCTATTTTTACACGGCAAAAGAAAAAAAAAGAAAAAAACACAAAAACAAATGGCAAAATAATCGCTTCAATCACTTCTATTTGCAGGTAAAAACATGTTACGACTTAAAATCATTGCAATTACCGCGCGAACAGGTCTATAGTGTCATTTTTGTTTTTCTACGACGAAGAGAAATTTAAATATTGAAGAAAAGAAAAAAAAAATCATTCAAAGGACAATTTATCGATACGACTTTTGGATTTTGATATATTCGTGATTCTCGTTACGAAATTTTTTTTTCCCTCCCCATCCCATAATATCGAAATTTCCTGATATTCATTTTTTCAAATAAATAAATGATAAATCATGGTCTATAGTTATCCTACTAGAATATCAATGCTCCAAGCTAAGTAGTTCATCGTCTGATCTTAAAAAAAAAAAAAAACAGCAAACGAAAGAAAAAAAAAAAATCAATCGACATGCCTCGTGAGAACGAGAAAAAAAAAACTATCATCGTTCCAATGCCAACCACGGCTTGAATAGCGCAAATAAAATTCAGAAACGGAAAAAAAAATTCACGTATACAAGATGTCTGTATAAAGACACCGAAATATTTCCATTTTATGATTAAACCTTACGAGAAATCGTTCTAACGATTGAATTAAAAAAAAACACATAATAAACAAAAATAAAACGGTAATTTTTGAAAATCTGATACTTCCAAAACCGTTCGCGGAACATTTAGCAAATTTTCCGCCCAAAAAAAAAAGATGAGAAAGAAAAAACATAACATTTACACCTCTCGTGCGAATGTGATTCCCACGGCTTTGCGATATAATTATACTCATTATAAGACGATCGTAGAATATAATTATTTATTTGTATCGATAAAATGCGATGGAAGGAAAAACAAAAAAAAAATCATGCGGTTCAACGAATGAAGCAATAAATTTTACGAGATAGTTTAATCATGAGGATCGATCCTGAATTTCCGTTCTGAGAACAATATGAAATAGTTTTTTGATTGTTTTCTTTTTTTTTTTTTAATTAATTTTTCGTCCGGTCTGGCTTTAACGATGTATAAGAGTATAAATATAATAATGAGGAAGGGAGAGAAAAATTTCGATCGAGAGAATGAGGACTGGAAGTTTGTAGATTGTGACAGGGCGACTGAACCAGTGAATGAACGCATAAGCCTTTTTTTTATATTTCGATAAAGTCGTATAATTCAACTTATTACGAATTTCTTAATGAGACAATTATATCTTATGGAACAATGTTCACAGAATATTAAAAAAAAATATTTCAAGTGCCCTGTTCGCAAGGATTTTGTATAAAAAAAATTATAATGAACGAAATTACGAATTCCCCGGTGAATGAACAAAAATTCCAATTAATTAACTATTGGTATCTTTTCAGTGAATAAACGGCCATATATCGCAAACAATATTGGGTTTTTGATCAAAAATTTATTAATATAATTGAAGCTTAGCAAACGTTGAAAAAATTATTACACATCTTTTAAAAATATTTATCCAGGTGATATGGAATATTTTAGTATTAGATGCACAGTCGGATGGTTATAACAACATGGGCTGTCTCTTATGAATATGCGCCTCAAGTACGAAAAAAAAAATCCATAGCATCGCAAATCTTTCGCAGCGTCAAATAATATCACTGCTAGATATGTTTTCTCAGAATTTTGCACTTAATTATAAATACAAAATTCTTCATAATAATAAAATCATATCTCTGCCGTTTAATTAAAATACCAAGCCTGTTCATTCACTGGTAAATGTTCATTCACTGGTTCAGTCACCCTATAATCGAAGTACAAGAACGATGAATCTACCAATAGTAATAATAATAATTTATTTCCCTATCTGTGATAGGTCGTACATGTACATATATATATATATATAAAATATAGTGATATTTTTAACTGGCACACTTTGACTGGAAACAAAAATGAGTTGGAGAAGCAATAGCTCGTTATTATATTAAATGTTCTCGTTGAAAAAAAACATTTTTGCATATTGATGATTCATGAAAATTTAGACTATCGCGTGATCCATGCACCCCATGGCTTTGCTATCACTGCTACCGCATACTTTTACCGGCTAGCCAAATTGAAAGAAAGAAGAAAAAAAAAAAAGAAAAGAAAATCAAACAAGAAAAATAAAAATTTAAGAATTGTTAACGAATCCGAAAATTTGCACCATTTTTTTATGCAGAATTCGTCCTCTAACCATCTTCGAAGGAAAAAGAAAAAAATTTATCGAACCGTAACGAGAAGAAAAAAAAAAAAATTTTTAAACGAAAAAAAAAAAAATTATTTCCGGGGCTGGTACCTTGACACAGCTTGCCCAATAATGTAATTTTGTATATTATGGACCGGGGAAATTTGGGTAGAAGAGCAAAGGTATTGAAGACATCTATATATATATATATATATATATGATATATGATATATGTATGAATAATTATACAATTATATTATAGAAATTTTAGTACAAAGATAAAATCGTTTTTTTTTTTCGATAGATTTTTATTATTTATATACGGTAGGGCGCTATTGATCCGTATAGTTTGTATTTCGAATGAATTCGCTTGCATTTCGTATTATTGAAGAAAAAAAAACGACAAAGCTGCTGAAGAATGGAAAATTATAATTATATATATATCGGGGATTGTAAAATATTATTATGCGTCGGAATTAACGAGAATTGTTGCAGCTGACCAAGTGTCATTGATAAACTATTCTGTGAATCGATTCGCGTGGGATCGAGATGAAGGAAGAAAAAAAAAATGCATTACACTTGCAAGTTTGATAGCTTTTGCCCAACTATAATGTTATAATACGTTGATAAGTTACGTGAAAGATCTCGCTGCGTGTCACATTTGATGTGCCCTATATATACAACGAGATCTTGGCATGTCTTTTGTAAATAAATTAAAAAAAAAAAAAAATGAAAAAACAGCATCGCGAGATGTTTTTGGGGAGCCAGCTGTTTTCACTTGTTCCAGCGACAGTTGTTTTCTCGTGTAAATAAACAAAACGAAAAAAAAAAACAAAAAAAAATCGAGGCGTATGAACGAATATTGAATATTTCATACAAATAAAACTTACATCGTTGGCTTATCTTTATTTTACTTCCATCCCAAAAAATTTCCTAATTTTCCTGATCTATGGAGGCTCTTGGATGATCACAAGTATTGCGGGGAGCCTCTTCAAATTTATACATACATACTAGGGTCCACCGCACGCGCTCATGCGCGCGAACGGTTTTCTGACAGCGCTGCAGCGCTCTAATCTAGTTTCGATGATCGACTAATCACTTTCACAACTGTCAAACTGACAGTTGTGTCAATCCTTGTCCGCCAACCGACCAATCACAGGACGAATAAAATGGGGACAATGAGACTCGAAAATTTCGATATTTCGATAAAAATATCGTTTCGTCACTCACCAACTTTTTTTATACATATATTGTTCTTTGGACTTTACCGTATATTAACTCTGGTCACATACATGGGGGTCTCAACGATTCCAGCACCAACTTCAGTTCAAAATTTCAAAGTGAAGGTTCTCGAATCCGAACCTGTGGCGCCATCTGTTACCAGTTCGAAGTATTAAAGCATATCAAATTTATACATACATACTAGGGTCCGCCACACGCGCTCACGCGCGCGAACGGTTTTCTGACAGCGCTGCAGCGCTCTAATCTAGTTTCGATGATCGACTAATCACTTTCGCAACTGTCAAACTGACAGTTGTGTCAATCCTTGTCCGCCAACCGACCAATCACAGGACGAATAAAATGGGGACAATGAAACTCGAAAATTTCGATATTTCGATAAAAATATCGTTTCGTCACTCAGCAACTTTTTTTATACAAATATTGTTCTTTGGACTTTACCGTATATTAACTCTGGTCACATACATGGGGGTCTCAACGATTCCAGCACCAACTTCAGTTCAAAATTTCAAAGTGAAGGTTCTCGAATCCGAACCTGTGGCGCCATCTGTTACCAGTTCGAAGTATCAAAGCATCCGGTTTGGTTTGGGCAGCTAATTATATTTTTTTTTTGGAATGCCATGAACTGAAGTATTTTTTTTCCCCCTTAAATTACAGTATCTCGAGAATATCCAAATTTTTTTTTTCGTAAAGTACGATGCCTCAACAATATCCAAATGAAATTTCAGTAAAAAAAAATTACACAAGTTATGTCTCTCAGTGAAACAACTGACTTTATCTTGGTTCATATCATAGCGTGTGACTTCAGCTACTCTTTCCTAAACCCACTCTCTACTGAATATCACAGCATTTGCACGAGGGCACAGGGAAATTGTAAAAAAAAAAAAACTTGGCAGTTACAGTTTGTTAAATTTTACTGTGTTTTTGTTCTTCCTGGAGGACATTTTTTTCCACAGCACAGTACAATTTTCTATTGTAAATAGAAATTTGTTGAAAAAATATAGTTCTCTTACGTCCTTCAATAGATATTTATTAATTTGGGACACTCGATCCATCAATTTGTTATTCAATCTTATACTTTCGATCCATGCTCCAAGATTTTACAAATATAACTTTTCACTTATCGTGTACGGGGATTCGAGATTCGGGAACTTCACACACTTGGCACCAAAACTTTTTCCTGTCTCCATCGTTTTATCCAAAATAATCGCGTTTATAATGAAGAAATTTAAAATGAATATGGATACGTAAAATTTAAGAGATTCCATATCAAACATCGAGCTTAAATATTCTCAATGAAGGAACAAAAGTAATAAAGGGGGAAGGTTAGCTAGTACAGGAGCTCTTCGAATGTTGGACGAAGGTTTTTCTTTGGATTCGCGTCATCGAGCGTTATCGCTCTCGGGTTTCTGCAAATCTGCTGAGACCATGTCCAGGGGGGAGAGCCAGCATATGGAAGAGGCAGAGGTAAGGCGACTTATGGCTCGTGTGGGAATGAATAAATATACTAATGTAACATAAAACAAGAAGATAATTAAAAAATGGCGAGAACGTAACATTCGACAAATATTGAAAAGATAGTACAACGAACTATAATTTTATACATTGAGAAAATCTTGTAATTTAATTTTCTCCAAAATTCTACATCTCTTAACGGATACATACAAAATTCTACGAAGCTTTATAACGACTCAAAAATCCATAATGCTTAGAGTTAGTAATTGTTTTTTGCTTATCCATAAAAAAATGTTTCTATGAATTGCTACTTTTACTTTTGCGTAGAATCCTTATTCTTATAATTTTATATTATTATTATTATATAATTATAATATATATAATATATAATATAATATATAATATAATATATAATATAATATAATATATAATATATATAATTTATAATTAATTATTCTATATAATTATTATATAATTATAATTAAAGAACGACTTATAATTTATGATAAAAAAGGACGGAATTCTACTACGTTTTATAGCTCGGAAGTGCATAGAAATTCATAGAGATTGCATTTCTCTTAAAACTACAAATTTTCATGCAGATCAACGTAAAACTAACTTTTTTTTTTAGGTGGTAAAAGTCTGTAGATCTTTGTAATACTTTTTGTCCATAGTTTTTTCCACAAAACTAGAAAAAATCTATGACAAAATTTTATAAATTCTAATGAGCAAGGAACTTTCTGTATAGAAAACCTGCGAGTTTATTACGGACCATGGAACACGCTATACAAGTTTTTCGTGAGAAGTGATACGAATCTATAATCAATACAATATGCAGTGTGTATAGAAACTTCGTTCTGTTATTTAATGCTCCGTTCGTGTTCATCAATCCGTGCAATCATCATCCCCCGGTTTCTCCTGTATAATGTACACTATCCTGGATGAGTACGATATTTTTCAAATCTCTGAGGCTTCTCATCATTGGTTTTGAGAACCTTGAAGTTTGGTAGCAGCTTGAGCGGTTTGAAGATCTTTCGATTCTCGTGTTTTAGGGACAGTTTGCTAATTCGATTGTGCCTTGCACGTGCGTGGAAGCCAAAGCATTAGGCTTTACGAAATTAAGGAATACTGGGCATAATATTTTGTTTTTGTTTGAAATGTTAACGATCTCTTGGAATAAATTGTACGAAACTTTATGCGATCTTTTTATTCGCCTTAAAAGCGCTCATGGGTCATTTGTCATATATCACGGGATAATAAGATTCCCTGACGAGTATCCAGCATTGCGTCTGACACTCTTTGAGGCTTTCTACAGCAGCTCCATCAGTGTATGACGTTATCTTATTATTCCCCACTTGCCAAGTCCGATCTTCAACAAGTCGCGAATATAGCTTGACCGAATACCCGTCATTGCTCAACTAGATTTCCTCTAAACGAAGAATCGCATCCAAACCGTCACATTATATATGCTGCAAGAACCACCTATCGTTTGTTCTGTGTCTCGTGTGCAGATCCTGATTACATATTTATCTCGATGTATCCTATATATAGGCATCACCTTGACGAGTCGTATATTATACTCGACAAGTTTCCATCTTAGCACCGAATAATGTGAAAAACCATGTAGGAAATAACGAGTTCGCATTTCAATGTATATACCGCAGAGTTACAATCCACTGCAAAGAACAAATAAATAAAAAAAAAAGCAGCCAGATGGTTCAAATTGAATGCAGAATACTTCATGATTGAGTGAATTCCTCATGTGCAACGAATGCCATATACAACATTTATGCAGATGTACGATGCGGCAGTACCGAGAGTCTATTACACCAAAAGTTCACATGCTCCCGCGGTATACGTGCTCCATGTTCCTCGGATTTTTCTCATCTTGCTCCTATATAACCTTATCCCACAGTGAAACGGGTAGTTATACAATATATATATATATATATATATATATATATATAACGGAGGGTACAGAACGATATTCAAATAAGTCAGATGACGCGAACAATCGTGGCCTCTCTGCCTCGTAAGCGTAATAACCGAAAGACGAAGAGAGGGTGGTGTGCAGCAGCAGCTGCAGCGGCAGCCTGTGTTACATGCAGATCGCGAACTTTCCAAGGCTTGATAATCCCGAGGGTTGAGGTACATTGAGCCCGCGGGTATTTTCCTCTTTCTTGTTTTGCATAACGACGCGAGCTCTTGTCTCTTTCATCGACACGATATGTCTGTCGCACAGTTGAAAGTGGGCGCCAGTCACTAAAACGTATGCGGACATTAGCATTTAGCAATCGGTATACGAATGAGTCAAGCTCCTCCCGATGGAGAATCATTCCGCTTGATGTTTTCACCCTCCTGACACGAACCGTCATATTATACCAGGGGGTCCGATTTGGTAAAGGACGTCAAGCTATCTTTATTCGCCGAGGATTACCCGGTATATATGGCTCACTCCATACAAAAATCTAATAGAATACACGCAAGAATTTGTCGGCAATCGTGGGTTGGCGAAGGGCCACCTCTGTTCATAGCTTTCCAAATACACTAGGACCTCGATTTAATGGTCTTCGATTTAAGCGACAGTCCCCACCATGTCGCATTTATCGATCCGTTTTTTCGCGTAGTGGAAGATAGCAGGGGACGCTTCAGGTCTTCGCGGTCAGGCTCGTAGCGCGGAGTGCTGATGCGCAGATACAGGATGGGCGGGCGTACGCAACCTCAATTTAACAAGGTGTGATGCAGAGCCGGGTCCCACCACTAACCGTTAAATCGAGGTCCTAGTGTACTACCTTATATAGGAAACACAGACTCAATTCGGTCCACGATTTTGTGGGCCGCACACCGCACGCACCCAATATCGCAATTGGGAGAGTTTTTCTGTGCAAAATTGTTTCCACAGAAAAATTGTACACACAATCAACTGCGAGCCCAGAAAAATTTGACGCATCACTAAATCGTCGGACCGCTCACGCGGGTTAATCGTGGCTAGCGTGTAATTTTGACTCATGCGATATAGCGATATCCGGAAAAAATAAGTCCGCGACTCCAAAAATTATTGATATATTTGCAATCCTCATGATCTAATCAACGCTTATCTAGCTTTTTGTCCACATCTGTAACGTAGATGTATAGAGACATTACTTGGTTTAAGTCTTTTTGAGCCTTCTATGCGCCCTGCGTTTAAACTCTGAGTTTCAAAAATTTTCATCTCTCTCATTTAGTCCGTGACCTGTTCCGAAACTTTTCATACACGAATATAAGGGTACTTCATTTACCATATACTACAAGATTATTTTTTTTTTTTCTGTAGTTTACGATTCGTGCAAGAAGCACCTTAAATTTTTTGCTTCAAAGACATCGACACAAATGGTGCAGTGTACCATGTAGAAATGGCAGTGCCACGCACCGTGAATCTAACTGTACGATCTCCCCTGTTCTTGATGCAACTTTCCTCGCTTTTGGCGGGGATCGTTTTTCCCATTAGTGTCACGCATTCGTCGCAGGGGAACTCAGTCATGTGTCCCGACACGTCTCTCCTACTCTCGGGAGTTCTCGTTTTACATATACGAATATATAAATGTACAAATATATCCATTCATGGTAAATCCAAAGTCATTTCGATCACAGTTCAGATCTCACCAGGCGCGACAGTTCAGATCTTATGATCGCAAAATGTATTAAAAAAACGAAACTTTTTAGAGAGTGACCGAATATATAGTTGTAAAAGTAAACGCGGAGTTACCCTACGAAGGAAGTACAACTACGTTTTTTTTCCTTAAGTAAATCAAACTAATACTTAAAATTGAGTAATTTTTTTCAAAATGCTCATTATTTTGCAATTATTCTGACGAAAACGTTTTGGATGGGTCGAGTCCGCGTGTCACAATGCTCCAAAGATAGTGGAACTTTCTTTGAATTCTATTCAGTCATCGTCAAACAAGTTTTGCTGGAAAGTTAAAAATGGAACATAGTCTGAAAAAAAAATTAATCTCTTTCATGAATTTTAATTATTTCAGACGAAATTACAAATAGTTATCCGTAGAAGTGACACATTTTAACGGGTTTGAGTTTTTTCTACGAAGGATACGAATCCATTTTTTAAAAAAATGTGTCATCAAATCCGAGTGAGCTGGAATGAACCGTATAAATTGCAATTCCCCTCTCTAGTTATACTCGATCGTCAATCATTATACATTTTTCATTGTCCCCTTGCAATATTGGGATCTTCTGTCGTTGCTGTCAGAATCAGTGGCTAGATGGATAGCTGAGCTTTCCGGGATTAAGCGGGAGGGGCGAGATGAGCGATGCAAAAGCTCCGCAGTTTAATTGGCTCTTGATTGGAAAATGTTATAATTCTGTATTAAGGGCATTGCGATCAACAGAGGCAAAAAGACCGAGAGCGAAGAGAGGTGATGGTAATCATGCAAGGACGTAAACAAATAATCAATATCAACTTGTTTATACCTCATACGATTGATCTGACGATTTGTTTATCATGAAATAAATAAATAGCGAAATAAAAATATCAATATTGAGGAAGAACGAGATTCAATAAATGTCCGATCAAAGAATATTCCGAGGATTACTGTGATATCGATATAACGAATGAAAATATATGCTAAGCCCGATGATGAATCGCATTTTTATGAAACGATTTCCGTTTGGAGGAAGATATGTCCCGTTAGGTTAGCCTCTATATTAACGTGATAGTTTTGACCATATAAAGGGTTAATACATACTTACTCTCCTCTACACATACTACTCTCACGGGGAAAGTTAGCCAATATCTCGGTCGTTCACGGCAAAGCCTTATCGATTCTATCCTGACTGACTTAACGGTTAGATCCACTGTTTCATCGTAAAATTGTCAGGAAAGTTGAAAAACGCATATTATGCTTTTCTGGGTAACTTTGGCACAACGAATCGATTGATTTACGGGTCAAATCAATTGGGAAAGTTCAATTGAAGTAGGTACGCAATTGATTAGGGCTTAGGGCACTTCGATAAGTTGTTTTTTGATAGTCAGCACGTAAAAAAATGTTAGCGTCAGCAACTCTCAATGAAATGGATCATTGATAGAACTATTTGTGGTCAATTTCTTACAAGGACGATATCCCAGATCAATCTCTCCGATTTTTATTTTTTTCATATATCTTGTTGTGCATCGAAAACTAAGCGACAGGTATTTTTTTTTTTTTTATCGACCATAAAATACTTTGAGGGGGTGAAACAATCCACCAAATATGGTGTTGTCAAGCATAGTGTGTTGAATTTTCAAATGTCAACATTTAATCATGATATCTAGACGCGCTACCACACCGAAATGATATGGCTTACATTTTTCTCAACTCCTTTTTTTTTTTTGTTATCAAAGACGACCCAGCACCATATTCACATGGATTGATTAAAGCTCTCTCAGTATTACAAAGCCTCAATTCTTTCATCGATTTTTTTTTTTCAACAACCCTTCTCGGTGATCGGTCCAATTTCTTTGTCTTCCATTCATCGCTTCGTCAACCGCTATCAGCTATCGACTCTGCATACTCCCTCGCTCCGTTATACGGCGATGAGGTTCTGCGGTCTCGAACGGCGGTCAATTAACTTTACGATTTTTTCGCACCCTCTCGTCGGGAGAGAGTGAGAGAGAGAGAGAGAGAGAGAGAGAGAGAGAGAGAGAGAGAGACAGAGAGAGAGATCGTTCGATATCAATAGTGGACCCCTCATTCTGGCGTATATATGTCTGTGTGCTCAAGTGTCACGGGGGATTCTTGCGGGGCGCACAACCCCGCGGGCTATGCCTTCGTCACCTCGGCATGCATCATGCACTGAGGTTACTATTCCCACCATCCAACCGTGCTCCACGCTTCCGTCGAACAAAGCTTCGACAGAGAAAGATAAAGAGAGAGAGAGAGAGAGAGAGAGAGAGAGAGAGAGAGAGAGAGAGAGAGAGAGAGAGATCCAGCGAGACGGGAGAAGAATCCGAGATTTAGCTCTACTCAATGAGTGTGCAGAGTGTTCACACTCGTGGATCCATACGCATACCCGGCATCGGCACACTCTCCGGATTCCTATTTCACGCTCTCTCGGTGCTTGCGAATTTCGCACGTAGCACTGCACGATTTCTCCCGATGGATTTATTATGTACAGTAGGTGTGTGTGTGTGTGTGTGTGTGTGTGTGTGTGTGTGTGTGTGTGTGTGTGTGTGTGTGTGTGTATGCGTGTTTCGATGATAACGGCAAGAAATGACGGAAAAAAAAGGAGAGAAAATATGACTGTAGTCAATATGTTTCTCACTATATTATTTCGTTAGGTTTTTTGAAATTTGTAAAAAAAAAATCCAGATACCCGGTTATTAAAGACATAATTTGACTTCAAGCGACAGTCTTATCTGACCTAACTTAAATTTGGTTTTGTATTTTAGGAATGGTATTGTCCTAAAAATTAACATGCACTCTGTTTTACCGTCTAAATTGATGAAATTAACCTTTCTCGTGCTCTTAAAAATGAGCCTACAGATTTCATTTTTTCTTTCATTGACAATAATTTTCATTGCTATATTTTTTTTATCAACATTTCATATATGCTATCCCGGAAACCGTCACTTTTGTTCCGTTCTTTTCGTTGAATATTCACAAAGTTGAAAATTGTCAAAATTTGCAAGTGTGAAAAAGCCAGGCTGGATCTTGGAAGCCGATAAATATAAATATTTTTAATTCAAGACAAATATTTTGAAACAATTTTAACTGCAGTAACAAAAATTGTTTTTCAAAATCACTATAGAAGAAGCTCGAGATTTTGAAACGGTGCTGGTAATTCAGTTATAACCATTTTTCTTTAACTCCAATCACGAGAACCCTCCATCTTATTCCTGTCATATTAATCTCTAGATCTGTATTGCAAGGTCTCTACGTTATATCGACGATAACGACGCAAGATTAATGTTATATCATCATGTCGAACAGTTATCGATCAGTGCTTATGGGTAGAAAAAAAAGCATCGACTGTGAATGACTGTTGACGTGGGTTAAGTTTCGCGCTACTTGAGTAATTTCCACAAGCTCATTTTTTCAGACTGTGTATTCTATCGTCGATACTGTAATGTGTTCTTTCTTATGTGGCGGGACAAATTGGTTTTCTCGATGCCCGACCCGGCAGATTTGTGTCGAACGCGATCTCTCAATCTCTCCCATCGAGGACTCCCTTATTGTTTATATATATATATATATATATATATATATATATATTCTTTTACGATCACGGATCCAGACAATTGATACGACAGAAATGAGATTTTCGATTAGATCAGTAGTACATCAGTGGAATCATATGCTACGCTTCTTGATGCATTTTTTTTGCGATATATTGGAGATAAAATCAGATTTCTCCCCATCGCTTGAATCCAGAAAGAGGACATTATCATACCATTCGGTAGATCAACGTATTTGATCTTCGATATCTATTGGCCATAATGATAATAATGAAAAGTGCCCGATAAACAGAACTGTAAAAATTTGGAAAAAATCTTGGATGATTCTTTTGTTTTTAATTAAAGATTGAGTCAGTTTTCCGATCTTATTCTCAGGTCCACAACTGATATATTGAAAGTCCTTTATTATTTTATCTGTTACACCTTACTGCACGATCGTATATCCAGCAATACAATATTATTTTATAAAAATTAATCTTATCCTTTAAATTATATTCTGCTTCATATGCATAACTTGTTTCATTTAGAAAAAGTAACTTGAAAACTTGGACTTAGAAAAACAGCGGATGTAAAGTTAAGATAATTTTGTTTTTTTTTCCCGTAAGTAATGCTTGCATAGAACGAATGTCACGTCTAGATCCATTTGAAGTCAGTCTAGTCGGTATAACTCGGTTCTCCACCGTCTCGAGAATTCGGGAAACAAAGAACTTCTGGGTTTGCCCCCGTATGCCGTATTACCGGTAGTTATAAGAAGGTCAGTTCTATGTTTTATTTCCAGTTGGGTTTCGCTCTGGCTGTTTTGTCTCCGAGATCTATCAGGCGGCCCTTTCCTCGAAGAACTCGCGTTTGTTTACCCATATAGATATATATATATATATATCGGTAGTCGGGTTTTACGATCCGTACGTGGTCGCGGTTCTGGTGACTCATATATGTATGCGTACACTCATACCGCATTGATTGCACTTATTCCGCATATGCATACGGGAATTTGTGTAGTTGTGTGTGTTTTGAGCCTCGCGGGCTTGTCGGACCGCGGAGGTCCCACCGAGAAATATGAGTATCACGCTCGGGGGAGCGTATTACCTTCCGTCGAATTGATTGGAATAGGATTTTACTGACGGTTACGGAACATATAACCATGGAATACGTGTAAAAGCCACCTCACCGAATCGATCGATTCCGGCACGATCCTCTCGTAAAAATTTCTCCTCTCAGGAATGCTCAAGATAATATCCCGCTGCTCGAGGGGAACGAAAATAGTGTCAATGTGACATCTGGTGGTCGGAATTGATACTGGATTTGGCGGGAAAATTCAGCGGGTGCTCATGAGGCCCAGTGTGGCTCAGCTCGAAATGAGAACCACCTATAGATAAGAAGACTGCATCCATATTGTCTCATTTGGATAATTTGGCCCTTATGTTACCGGCAGAGTGCTACCAGCCCCTATCCTGGAGAGCTTGATCTCGTAGACTCTGTGCAACCTTCCTGTTGTAATGTAGTCATATATGGGTTGCGCATGATTATCTAGATAGCAGTCTGCAACAGTTTATTTATGTAACTTCTGTCACGGGCGACAGTGGCGTGATATAATTAGTCCAAGATCTCTGGATCAGTAAAGTCTAGATCTGATGATGAAAGTAGACTGATGCACAGGGGTCAATCGGGGTCATTCTAAGACTTGAGCTGATAGGTCATTGAGAGTTCATTCCATGACTTAATCAACCCTAGAAAGCAAAATTCTGCATACGTGAATAGTCTGTAGAAAATTATACAAAAAGTATGATCGTTAATCAAATATGACTGTTTCCACCTTCCTTGAGCCCCGTACAGTCGCTCGTTTAGAATCCAATGGAATATCTTTTAAAACTTTGAAACTGTTTACGTCCGCCCTGAACTAAAGTATCCTCTGGTTGACGTCCCGCTAATGCTGGAAGAACTTGATATTCATCACGCGTGAAACAGCTCATCGCTGATTCCAAATTGTTGATCAGATTGTAAAAAATACTCGAAATCCAAAATGGTGAAACGTAAAATCAGAAAAAATACGATGGTTTAAAGAATAATCTCACCGTTCGACCCTGCCTTTGCAATTAAACGACTCGAAGAATCAAAACATATTATCATTGAAATCGTGTTTTACGGGAAAACATGCATCAACGTATCAAGAGAAGTTTCAGCACTACCTGATATGCGCTATGGCAGTGAAATATTACGTTGATGCATACAATTTTCCATGCAAAAAGCGACCAGGGCAGCACCATAGCGAATCGATTCGAGCCTACAAGTTCCTTCGGTCTCTAAACTTAGTTATATTTACGTTGAAACGTGAACGAGGCTCATGGCATTTCGCTTCTCGCTCGGGAGTGCCTCGAACGTGCGTTAACCGCGGCACATATAATACGCGGGAGATCAAAGTTATCAGAGAGAGAGCTGGAAAAATAAATCGTGTGCAGCGAAAGTTGAGTATAGTGGGAGAGTGCGTTATGATCCGCTCAGATCTCACTCGGCTAGTATAGGGCATATTCCCCCGTGTTGTATTTCGTTTTGAAGTTACTGCGGTTTTGCACAAACTCCCGATATTATATGCTCATGAAACGTAAGCCTCGAGACAGGTAAAGCCAGAGCTTCTATCTGACCGGACCAAAAAAAAATTATGAAAAAGCCATTTGCAAGTTCAAATTTGCACAATTTTAATTTTTAACTGGCTACATCGCAGTTATACTTAGAGACGAATTTCCAGGGTTACATCAACATGGCGTACAGACGATCTTAATTGTACTTTTTTTCCTCTCTTTGACTTTTCAATTACTGATGAGTCATCATTGCAGACTCTGTAAAAAGAAATGTCAGAAGCGGTCGAAAAATAGTATGAAACGATGGAACAGAGATGAAGCTGCGCAGGGTCTTGACGTTTAGAGCTATAAATTGCTCTGTCATTTCAGTATCGATATTAGGATCGTGATCTCATTCACATATATATAGATGTTATATCTATCTATGCGTACCTCTGTGTGTATGCATCGTAAATTACCTTTTTCTAGAGGAATGCGGGATCACTCATGATAATATTGTTCCAAGCCACTAATGCCTGCTCACCCACGAATCTTACGATATTATTTCAAGATGATCTCCTGGATTTTCATATCACCGACACTAGACAAACGGTCTTCTATAGATCGTTTTTCTGAACCACCAAAAACGAGCACTGTATTCTATCAGTGCTATGTTATATTTAAAAAAAATTGAATCAGAAAATTTAGTAAAAGTATAAGAATAAATTGCTGTATCCAGAGGTTACACATACACTGAAAAAAAAGTTTCCCGATTCGAGCCATAATTATTATTGCTTCAGCCATATTATATGGGAAAATACACTACTGCCATACCATCTAGGTAATAAAGCCATACAAATATGACTGACACAATATCGTTGGCGTAAGCATACCACTATGTCATGACAGACATATACCCAATAGCTCCGCGAATCTGACAAGTATCTCTATTTCAGCAATACCATAGTATGGTTGAGTTCACCATCACGAGTTATGCGTATGCCAACCATACTAGTATAGCTGTCTTATAAACGCTAGCATACGAGGTAGACGAATACCAGCCATACCAGTATAGCCGAAGCAAGCATATACAATGTTGTTTCGTGGATAGCAGTTTTGTCAGTGTAGGCAGAATTATTTGTATACCAACAATACTAGTAGAGCTGTTTTATAAACGCTAGCATACGAGGTAGACGTACCAGCCATACTACCAAAAGAATATGGCTGAATTATAAATTCATTTTATATAGATAAATTACAGGATATTGTACCTACCTATACTCGTATAGGTAGGTATATATAGTAGGGGATATTCGGGTCACAGTAAAAATTCAGCCAATATGTTTCATAATCATGAATATTTATTTTAATCATCTGTTATCGATAATGATATTCATACATAAATATTTTGCAAAAGAGACTTGATTTTTAGAGCTAATGAAACACACCTGGAAGTTTGAGAGAATCCATGGCCCGGAGACATATGATACTCTCCTTGCAGGAAAATGACAGTTGACCTAACCTACAAAAATTCGCTTGTTATACGATTGGCGTTTATATAACAGGAAAAATAGTCCTTTTTTACATATTCCGTAGATAAGTGAGAACAGACTTACCTTCAAATGTTGGTATAAGCTCATCAAGATTCCGTTCGTTCAGTTTCTTCTTCACAAACTCGTTCATTATCAAATTTTGCGTAGCGAGGTCTCGTTTTCGCGCGAGGCAGAGGCATAGACACCACGCGTTAACAGATTACTGTAGGTGTTCCAAAAACGTAGTATAGTTGCGCGAGCCATATTAGTATAGCTATGTGTCACAACGTTATTCTCGCAGCCATACTATATGGTTGAAATAGCTAGGCATGTAAAAATCAGCTACTACAGCTGTTTGAACAATACAGTGTAGTTTCGCGAGCTATGTTAGTATGGCTGATTTACAAAAACGATAAATTTCCAGCTATTTATAATGACTAAGCTAGCCAGACGATTGAGTGTCGTCCACAAAGGCGCAGTATAGGCGCCGTAGACAAAACTGCTTTGCCTTCACCAGCGATATTATTGTTGAATTAGAAATACTTCACTAGTCATATTTGTATGAACTTTACGGCAATCGGGATTTTCTAAAAGGGCTACTGCATTTTCTGTGTGGGCAATATTTTTTCACCAGTATACCTATAACTGGCCAACAATAACAGTATTATTGTAAATCCCGAACCATTTTTTTCAGTGTATACATTGCGAGTAATGACGATGCACCCCACACTGAATATGCCTCTCGTCTTCCCTCTTCGTCCTTTCACCAGGGTTTGTAAAAAATTCTTTTTCTTCTTTTCTTTTTTTTTTTTTTTTGCTTCAAGTATACTACGAATAGCCTGGAGCATATTTGCTCTCCGAGCACTGAACTTTCATCGTGTGTGAATACTAATTAGCCGCCGCGGTGTAATACAGCGCTGTATGAAGGTGGGCGATGTTACTGGATGCTGGATGGACACGCGTCTCTTCAGAGACGCATTGACTTCGTCGTCGAGGTTGCATATATCGTTTCTCTCTGCAGTGCATGATAATACAGGGAGATGAGTGACTGGGATGTTTCGGTGCCACGACAACGTTTAAGCCTCCCCGCATTCGGTAAAATTTCGAACTTTGCTCCGCTATACCGATCAGAGTCGATGGCAGTGTGTAAAAAGTACATAAAAAAAGCGCACTACAGAATTTTATCTTTGTCTCTCTCGAAATTACAAAGTCTTTGACATGTCTTTAGGGATATGGAACTCTAAAACTGTACGTTTGACTTTTTTTTTAAATCATTCCACCTTCACTTAAGACCCAGTTAATTTAATATTTTATAGCTTTCTCCAACAATGTTATTGCTAAAATAGTTGATCACATGACTAGCCTGCCACAATTACCTTTAATGTCAAAACCTTTAATGTCAAAGCGGTCTCGAGCAACATAGATCCCGTAATTATAAATTGTAGGGTTAATATTAAATAAGATCAATAGCAAAGCATTAATCTTCCAAATAATGAAGTGACTCCGGTGCCTGATGCTTTGTTTCGACCTTATGTTATGCTGACCTTTCTCTTTCCCCTAAGTCTAGAAGGAATGTATGCTATCTCAATTTTCCAGAAACTCCGATGAAGAATGCGATGAACTTACCTACATTTTCGAAAATAATTGTAATGGCTAGATCGACGATCAATAAAGGAGAAACTGACCTATGGAATAAGCCATCAAACTATAAGAGCCGAGGGAACTGTGAACCGTCGCAAATCCCTACGGTAAAAATTATTCAGTCTCCTAGGACGCACACAACCAGTTAGCTTAACGAGCGTTAGAATGACTATAAGAGATTCTTATCTTATGAAACGAGAGGTCCCCGCAAAACCGCAGAACTGCACACGCGGTGAGCGTCCCTTTTGGCCCGACGTATGGCTTGTTTATAGCGGTGTGATACGGCGAGCGAGACACGTACCGGCGCCCATCCCCTTGTGCTGTCGAGACCCATAAATTTTAGGGAGACTTCTCGGGCCCGGTTACTTCACAGAGAATTTACCCCCTCGCATAGTACACAGATAAATATACACATATACATATAAGAAGAGTTAGGCTTATGGATAAGGCTCGGCTGTTGATACATAAGTTCTCGAGGGTCTGCGTTTCATTGAACAAAGCTTCACAGTTGTTGGCCCACGATTCAGTGTTTGGCTCTTTTTCTGATGCAGAGTTTCACAATTCGTGGACCCCAGAACCTGGGCGATGAATTCCGTGAACCGCTGATGCCGAGAACCACTGGCTCTAGGGCCATACGAAGGGGTAGCGGATAGGCCAATCATTGAATCTTCTCGTCCGCTAAGGTGGGGGGGGACCATCTCACTGTGTTGTTCATTCAAATTAGATACAAAGCTTTAACGAAGTGAGTCATTGCAATGAAGAAATACCGGAACTCTGAGCTGATAGAATCCTGCAGGTGGAGAGAGTTAAAGGACAATTGCCTGGCTTAATCCGTCAATCATGTTGACTGCTTAGTTCCTGATAGTACTTTTGTCCTTGACCATCATGCTGATACAAAGGTCCGCTCGTGCACACGAAAGTTTGCCTTCTTCAAAGAGTCGATCATCAAGGAAAATCCATAATGAAAATTTTTGCATTTTTTAATCTGAATTAAAAAATTGTGAGTTCAGATTCGTAAGGAAAGAATCCATAAGGAACCCCCGCGTACCAAATTTCAAGTGGATCCTATGCAAGGAAAGATGTATGCTTTAACCTTTAGAAGACGGGAAGATTTTGGTTCAAATCGACTCTTCATTTGACCCAAAATTTATGCATGAGTTTATATGTAGCTGGAATTGACCATCTAAAAATTGCTTAAGGCGGCCCATCAGTGACAAAACTAGTCAAAAATCGTGACGTGAAAAAAAATCATAAAACCATCATAATATTTTCTAAATACTCTGTCTAAATAAAATTTATGAATTTCGATTACGTTTCCCGTGATATTTTATTCATAATTTATTATAAATAAAGTCTCAACTGACAAAAGTATTTAACGCTGTCAGAGCGATCAAGTAAAAAACGATAGCTGATATTCATATGTTTCCTCGCGTGCAGAATGACAGACATATATTGTATCCGAGATTTGCACACACGATGACTTTCGCGATTAAATTTCTCGGGAAAATCCCTGGCAAGACACAATTTTTTAAATACCATTGGAAAGTTCACGATTTCATCTTTCAACACTCAAAATTTGAATAAGAACTCTCGTCTTTATCAAAAGGTATCGTGTCACTTCCGGTGAAAATGGAATCAACTGCCATAAGACCCATGCTAAAATAGGTAATTTTAAATTACTCGTTCGCAATAATTTGCCTGGCAACATACCCTGAAATTTTGAGAGAGCGTTCATTGCATCTTAGATAACACTCTCCCGAAGTTTCATTCGTATCGCCGGTTTTTTAATTCACTGATGAGCCACCTTAATATAGATCGATAACATCGGTCTGTATCAAATTGTAAGGAATTTTTACAACTGAAGGTTTACGTAAAAAACAAAGAAACGAATGATGGTAATCACGAAATTATGGAAATACTTTGGTAAAAATTCGTTAAATATTAAGATAATCGTGAAAGACTATATGAAGTGAAAATCACTCTCGGATAGCTGCATACATTTATTTTTTACTTTTAATTGATTTTATCGCGTTAAAATGCAGACAATTTCGTATCTGTACATTAAAGTGAGCCATAATAGGAATATCGGTAAATTCAACATCATCGCACTCCAGATATGTTCCAAGTAAATGTTTAAAAACTCTGTGCAAAGAGTCCCCTTACGCAATATGTCAATTTAGAACGTGTGTCAATGTAAGCTTGGCTTGTTTTTCATACAAATAACGCATGAAGTTTTCGGACACTTCTGATGATTATTTTTTTCACGAGACTGTTCGAGCATTCCAAAAAATGTTGAACATGCAAAACTTTCGGATCACTCCCATTAAGGCGAATTCGCACATGTACCACGTGACACGTGAGTGCGAGAGAGAGACAGCTGAAAATCCTTGAAGGTACTTTCTCCCAAACTACGCAACTGACCGCAATAAAAAAAGCTTAGCCACTTTTTGCCAACATACTGCAGCGGCTAAGCTTAATTTCATCCTGATCGCTTGTATCATCTCGGAGAAAGTAGAATTCGCGTTTTCGAGGTGGTCGGAGGGTAAGTTACATCGGCTTGAGGAGTTTCAGTACAGACCGGCGACGGGGAATAAGCGGGGCGGCGAGCGGAGCATGCATAAAACAAAAGAGTCTGACCGTTCATGCGCTATTACCCGTGGATAGTGAGCTTATGTTTTGGCTTGTAACTAATAAACCAGATGGACGAACCTATTCAAATTTGTTGACAGTCATATTAAAGATCTAATGAGGATCTGACATAAATTTTATGCGGGTGGTAGTATTTTAATGGAATTGACAGCTCAAACAAATATTGCTCCCATTTACTCTCGTGTATAAGCCAAATTTTCGAAAATTATTTTTACAAAAACGACATGGAGGATCGACTGGAAATTTGAGCAGTTCACGTTTTATATATTTGTCATTTATTTAAAAAAAAAATTGAGTTGATGGCAGCATTTTCAATAGGTGTACCGAAACTCCTCAAGATCATATGAACGGCGGTGAAGAACTCCGATGACGTCGGTATAGTAGGAAATATTGAAGCTTGTAGAACATTCAGGGCATTCGGGACTAAAGAAATATTTTCTTATAGCTACAATTGCGAAAGTCAATAGTCTGCATCAAAAATGCCACCGAAATCAATTTACTTAGTTCTGCAGTAATAGTAAAATTGTTGATATTAATAAATAATTATTTGCCCGTATTAGATTTCATAGTTGTGGTCTTTTGGATGTGATAACTATCCAGATTTCTGTCAGTGTGATATTGGGCTCTTAATTTAACAGTTAGCACCTTGAAAACTCATGAAAATCGTCTGAAAACCAAAAATCAGGCAAGAAAAGTCTTAGGCCTGAAAGTGGCGCCAGCGGAATATTTTCGAACTATCAGCGCAGCAAATTATCCACGATGACATGTGTACATTTTTGGATCAATGCCGTTTCTTCAATTGCCCACGTACAGGAACAAAAAAAAATGCTCGTTGGTCAGGGTTTTTGTCGGTTTATAGCCTATGACCAGGTTTTTCGGAATTAACCTATACAATAATTATTGCATTCACATCCGTTTTATACCTCACGGATTTTGGCCAAAAATATAAATTTTTATATTGAAATTGTACATTTTTTGGCTATTATAACCTATGGATAGAGGTCTCCAGAATTATCTGTTCGTATTTCAAATCTCTCGGTTCCATTAGTTTCGGAATAGCATTAAAAATAAATATATATAAAGACGGATATAAAAATTAACGTGTAGTCTGTTTTACCGTGAGAGTAAAAAAATGAGTAATCGTGGGAGTAGAAAGAGGAAAGGAAGCAATAAACTTGCGGGATTTTCAAACAAATAAATAAAATGCTTTTCAAATTAAATAATAATATCAATAAAGTGTATTAAAAAATCGTATACAATTTTGATTTCCGTATGTTTTTTTTCTTCTTTCGATTCCGCTGGTAGGAAAAAAGATTCTTCAATGCGATTTTGTTTTCGCATCGATAACACACACACAATTCTTCGCTTCTCTACACTTTTTCCCATTCGTTAATCGTGTCGGAGGGTCGAAAGAATTAAAAAAAAAAAAAAAATGGGTAAAAGCGAGCATTTGGGAAGCGAGGGGGAGCGCGATATTTTTTTTTTGTTTTTAGTGTTTCATTGCTTTTCACGCCTGTATATTTAACTTCCCGTCCGTGTAAACTTCGCGATTCGGCAATACTTTATACGTTATTGTAATATACAGTATAAAACGACGAGAACGACGAAAACGACGAAAACGACGACGACGACGACAATGAAAATGAAAATTTTCATATCGGGGTGTACATATCAATATCACGCTACTTATTAGTCTTTTTTTTTTTTTTTTTTTTACGATACTTTTACGTTTTTATTGACAATCATCGTGACAAAAAGTGGGCTTAAAACTAATTCGCATATAAATTCCTCCCTCTCGTTCGACTTTTATTTTTTTTTTACTTATTTATCTTTATTTTAACGCTGCTCGTTTTTTTGTTTGTTCTTCCTTGCTCTACAATTCATTCATTAAATTCGCAAACGATTTGGTTAATTTGTTCGTGCATATAATTTTTTTTTTCTCATTCGGAACAATTTTTTCGTTTCGGTCAATGTTTTTTTTTTTTTTTGTCAACGATGGCAGCTCACTTCTATTCTGTAAATCGTTAATCATCTTTACATTTTACGAACTTACTTGATATGTGAGAAAAAGAAAGAGAAAGAGAGAGAGAGAGAGAGAGAGAGAGAAAGAGAGAGACTAAAAGAAGATTCTTTGTTATTTTTCTACTTTACAATTTGTGTGTTTCCCGCTCTTTTCTTATAGGTAATGTGTTTTCTTAATATACGTTCTACGTTTTTATTTTTTCTTTTTTATTTTTTTTTTCGTAACTGCGTGTGATATTGTATCGTTTTGTTTTTGGCAGAACAACCAAACGAAAATCGTCGAGTTTATCTTGAGGCAGTATGAGTTTTTGTTTCAATCTCGTATCTTATTTGCTCTTCGCTCCGTTATAACACTATTTTTTTTTTCTTCTACGATTTTTGACGAAGTTTCCGCGGTAGAAAAGGCTTGTTCAGACTTTAAAAATTGTTTTAAAAAAAACGAGAGGAAATGCTGCAATGCAAAAATGTGTCTGTGCGTGAGTGCGTGAGCACGGATTATTATTATTTTTTTTTTTTTTCAATTCCGTAGGTTCGTGAGCTGCGACAGAAAAAAAAAATGAACAGTTTGATGAGGAATGAAATTGGACGGTAAAAAAAGTTTTTTTTTGTTTTTGAAATAAATAAAGTTGCAAATTGACGAGGTGAGAATTTAAAAAAAAAAAATATTTCTATTCTCGACGGAATCATTAATTAAAAAAAAAAAAAAAAAAAAACAAAATTATAATTATAATTAAAACTTTGTTTACCTCCCGTGTGTGACGTGATAAATAGCGTTGCGTATACTTTAATTTACGTATCTTTATGAATTTTTCGATATTCGTGGGGATCTTCTATAGAGCTCTATTCGACTGGGCGGTTTCGGAACACGGGATATCGTGATTTACGTTACACTTTTGTTTTTTTTTCTTCCCTTCCTTTTGTTTTTTTCTCGTTTCTTCGTAATTTCAACGGGAGACATCCGTGTCACGATACCACACGTTTATACACGGATATACGCATACACACATACACACACACACATACACACCAGGGTGTGTCGAAAATGAACTCTTTGTTTTTTTTTTCTTCGCGCCTACCACTCAAAACTTGTTTAGTGGTCTCTCAATGAGGATTTAGGTTTCCCATCAAATTAACACGTAAAAAAATATTGTTTTTCGTTGAAAATGATGTCAGGCAACCAAAAAATTGGCGATGTCTGCGTTTCTTGGCTTATTTCAAAGCATGAATCATCCCCTAAACGATGATAGGTCATTTTTCGACTTACCTCGTTCCAATTTTTTTTCTACGCCACTTTTCGACCACAATAGTCACTTTTTCAAGTTTACAAAGTCTCCAAGGCATCAGTAAGTCCAAAATGAATTGCTACAAGTATCGATTGTTGATTCGAATAACGAACTCCAAAAATTGGTAAAACATACAAAATTTCTCAAAATGAACATGGTTTTTTGAATAAAATTGAAGATACGGAAATACGGAATTCAATTTTATTAAAAAAAACCATGTTCCTTTTTAAGAAATGTTGCATGTTTTACCAATTTTTGAAACTCGTTATTTATACTCGAATCAACAATCGATACTTTTAGGAATTCATTTTGGACTCATTGGATACCTCGGAGATTTTGTAAACTTGAAAAAGTGACTATTGTGGTCGTAAAGTGGCGTAGAAAAAAAATTTGGAACAAGGTAAGTCGAAAAACGATCCATCATCGTTCAGGGGATGATTCGTGCTTTCAAATAAGCCAAGAAACACAGACATCGCCAATTTTTTTATTGCCCGACATCATTTTCAACGAAAAACAATATTTTTTACGCGTTAATTAGATGGGAAACCTAAATCCTCGCTGAGCGACCTCTAAACTTCAAGCTCCAGCGCCCTCCTTGAACGAGGACCTCTTTAATGTCAAAAGCTAAATTTTTGAGTGGTAGGAGCGAAGAAAAAAAAAGTTCATTTTCAACACACCCTAATACACACATACACACCCATATGTGTGTATGAATCATTATACGGTGCACAATTGGCATGATGCTGCACGTAAAAGTTATATATATATATATTTATATAATTCGTAACCATTCACTCTTCGCTAATGAATTATTATTAAAGTTTTCTTACAGCGAATTACATTGGGTTTCCATGTATATAGATTTTTTTATTTCCTTCATTTGACTGTCATATATATATATATATATATATAATATATATATATATATACTATATATATATTTTTATTATATTTTTAAGACCTCAAACTACGACAGAGTCCTACGGAATACGAGAGTGCGTGCGTTACCCATTATTCGCTTTGCGTTATATATAAAAAAAAAAAAAGAAAATTACTCCGTTTTTTCGTCATTCACTTTAATCCAATTTTTATCATTCACCGGATACACTTTCCTCTTACGCGTGTGCGCAAGCATTCGTGTATACTTTTTTTTTTTCTTTCGCTTTCCCCAGTGGCAAGATTGCGCTAAAACCGATCTTCTCATATCCTCCTCTCGTCGAATTATAAAAACTAAAAATGAAAACAAACAAAAAAATAATAATAATAAAAATTCTGTACACTTACATCCCACTTGACTATACAATACGACGAGCAGCGTTCAGTCGTGAATTATTCTTTTGTTCTTTTCGTATCTTTTGACGCGTCGCCAAAACTCCCCCTGCGCGGGGATAGCAGTCTTATTTACAACGATAAACTATGTATCCTCTAAATCGTATCATAGTTTTATTATATTTACAGAATGACCGTATCAACGTTTTTTTTTTCTTCTTCTTCGTTTTTTTTCCCCTTCTTTCAAGCTTCACGTAACAATAAAAATCGCGATTGTGTACGAATTTTTGTACGAGTAAAAAAAAAATTAAGAAATTGATTTTTCGTTTTGTTTTCAAATATATTCGTGAAGAAAAAGAAAATAATTGTTTTGTACGCAACGCGAACACGAGAATCTTCGATAATCGTGATTTAACACAGCTAATTACGGTTCGGACTTGCGAACAGCGCGACAATTGAAGCGACTGACTCGAGGTGTAATGGGGGAAAAAAAAAATGAAGAAAAAAAAAAAAAAAAACGACGTTAAAAGCTTAAAGTTTTCGAAAGAACGTGCTCCGACGATTCTTAATAAATTCCCTGTATAGAGGTTTTGCGCGAAACGTGGATAGAGACGCCAATGGTGGAAAATATCCGAACGAGGAAAGTGTAACCTTACATTTACTTTCGTTTACGGATTCGTAAATTATTGTGATTTTTTTTTCGTTTAATTTCTTTGTCATTTACACGCATAGATATACAATTGCACGTACATCCCCTACATGAAAAAACAGAAACACACATACGCGCATAAGAGCGTTGTAAGCTCACTACAGCCAGAAGAGTCTCACACTCACGCACTCACACACACACACACACACTCACACACACCTATACGCACAAAGCCCTAGTCGTTCACGGACGGTGAAAGATAAAAAAAAAAAAAAAAAACACCCTTCTCTCCGGGGCTTATCAAGAATCGGGTCAAGATTCACCGTTATAACAACAAATCGTGACAACACCGAAGAACTAATTCGACTTCGCGATCAGGGCTATTTGTTTTGTTCTGTTTTGTTTTTTTTTTAAATTTAAATACGTATATTCGGTTGTTCGACGAGGTCGATTGTCGTTATGAAGCTTGGCTTCAGTTTCCCCCACAATGCACAGTCGGGCAAATCGCGTTCACTTTAACCAATAAACACCGCAGCTTTCGTAGCATTATCGTTCGATAAATTTTTTTCGGGAGCTCCGGTACGCGCGCAGTCGACGAGAAACAAAAATCTAGGCCGGATAATTCTGGCGGAGCAATGCTGGGAACTTGGGAGTCGATAGCTCGAGCATTAGCCTTTGTTTTTTCTTCGTATATGTTGCTTGGGTGCGAGGTCCCACGATCAGTGGTGGTCAAAAAATCAAAACGCTTCACCCGATCGAAGCGCTGTGATTGGCTGACGACAACTCGACGAACCAATGAGAATGCCTGAACGAGATAGAGGTGCTCGCCTGGACTTTGTTTCATTCCGGAGTGCATGATTTTCGTGGTAAAAGAAGCATCGATGGAGAACACGATTCGAATAAAATAACGCTTTTGTCCAGTGACCCAGATACATTTAAGATGTATCGTCGATGCGGCGGGCAATCCAGAGTGGATGCGTTAACGGATGCTGTCTGTCGCTGCCACCTGCATACCCAGGCGGGTGTAACTGTATAAAGAGCTATTTTAACGAAAAAAAAAAAAGCGCTAATGTGACGAACTCCCGACTATCGAGGATAAAGTGTATAGATATGATACAAGGCAGGCTGCTAAGCGGTAATCCTAAATCGGTTAGACCGATCGTAGATTCAAACCATTCGCATCGAGTCTCACCATGCGGGCACAAAAATTGTTTAATGATTCCCCGCAAGGACCGTTCGCCAGTTGGAAAATTGAATGTGATAAAATTCGAAACTGGACCGGGTACTCCTTCGGTCGACCATAGTCCGCGATTCATTCACATCAAGATTTATCGTACCTTCAACCGTTGCGCTACCCTCTAACCGCAAAATTTCTCAACTGCCTATTCTCTATCTGCCCAATTAACTATTCCTGCTCATAATAACCGACTTCCATAGTTATGAAACTTCCGCAACGAACGTTCGACTGCCGATGAGACGTGAGCGAAACCGACTTATCGGCCGGTGAGCCACCGACGATCTCATACATCGGTGGCCTGAGTGTAGGACGGTGCTAGGCCATGAGCCGGTGTCAGCGGCCCATTGGTCGAAGCCAGCGAGCGCCTCGAGTATATCGTTGCCGCCGAGTGCGGTGTATGAGGGGCCGTGTGCGGCGTGTGCCTTCGCGAGGCCGAGGCGAAGGGCTAAATGGGCCCGTAGTTGCTGAGGGCCGAGGGCCTCTCCTGTTGCAGCGCTGAATGCTGTTGCTGCGCGTCGCAACCAGCGGTGCTCATGTCGCCACCCGCCGACTGATGACGTCATACGTGCGAGAGCGGCGGTTGCTTGAGCACGTGATGATGAAGATGATGCTGCGACGCGCTTGCCACGCTGCCAGGCGGCAGCAATGCGCTACCGGGTCCCGAAGGCGTCTGATACTGCGGCATCACGGCACGTCCTACGGCTCCCTTCATGCTTGCGCTTCCTATTCCGCTCGCGCCTGTCGCTCCTCCCATACCACCAGCGCCATTTCCACCTGCGCCGCCTGCGACGCCTCCGCCGAACAGACGTCTCCAGAGTCTTCGCCACGAGTCCAGTGTTTTTCCGCTCCATATCCATACCCCGGATGTTATTCCAACGGCGAGCGCCATGAAGTACTTGAGCATCAGTACGGAGTAAAGGGGACGCGAGCGCGGACGGCAAGGGCACGCGAGGGATCCAAGCCACTCCTCCCTCAGTGTCGATTCGTAAAGATGACAGCCGAGGACCGCGCTCGCCGGTACCGTGTAAAGAACGGAAAAAACGCCTATTCGTATCATCAGCTTCTCCAGCTTGTCCGCTTTTGCTCCAGGCTGACGTTTTATCACGGATCGTATCCTGAACAGGCTCACGAAGCCTGCCAGTAGAAAACTCGTGCCCAGAAGCAGATAAACGAGCAGGGGCACGAGTATGAATGTGCGCACGCCTTCGGGCGCGACAGTGCAAACACCCGCCACGGGATCTCCGGCTACGCCACCAGCCAAAAGTGCCCATACGGTCTGAGCCGTGGGCGCCAGCCAAGCGGCCAGATGAAAGTACTGGGAGTACGAGGCTATCGCTTCGTTTCCCCATTTCAATCCAGCTGCGAGGAACCACGTGAACGCCAGTATCACCCACCACACCGACGAGGCCATGCCGAAGAAGTAAATCATCAGGAACACGGTGACGCATGTACCCGGTCCTTGGGCCCCGGATCTCAGTGCTGGTCCTTCGCAAGCGATTTCCTCGTGTCCGAGCACGCTTCTCGCCAGATAACCAAGCGACACGACGAAGTAACATGCCGACAGGAAGACTATCGGTCTCTCAGGATACTTGAAGCGCTGGGTGTCGATGAGAAACGTGGTGACGGTTGTGAGGGTGCTTGCGGCGCACAGGCCGCTCCACATTGCCAGCCATACGGCCACGAAGCTTCGTTCTTCGGCGGTTAGGAACGCCCCGTGGCACGGTAGGGCGCAATCCGGGACCCCGGCAATGTCCTGGCTCGGTGCGATTCCTGCGAGGACCGGCTGCACCGGTACCCCATGAATCCCTACGACCTGCATGCCCCCGAGAGTGCCCCCGTGGCCGTTTACCACTGCCCCCAGAGGCACGAGGGGCGCTCTGCATCTGCACGCGCAGTCTCTCGTCCTTTCCCCCGGGGGATGCTGGCAGTTTTTTTGATTCTTGCCGGGCTTGCAGCGCGCCGGCTGTGATGTTTTCGGTGGTCTGGTTGCGCGCGGAGGACCGGGCGGTGGCAGCGGTGCGCTACTGGCCGGTCCCGTACCAGCACCGTTAGCACCGTTGCCACTGTTGGCCGCGTGATTGTCCTGCTCCATGCAGAGATTCTCCGGATCGCCCTGAATCGGCAGTCTCTCGCAGGCCATTCTCTCGGGCCATGAGAAACCGTACTGTCTCATGAGCGGTGCGCATCCGGCCCGGGCACGTTCGCAGACGCTTCTACATGCCGGCAGTGGCTTGCTGTATTCCGGCAAGCATATCGGTGTGTACATGGAGCAGAGGAAAAATTTAAGATCCGGCGAACATTTGATCTCGACGAGCGGCCAAAATTGATGAACCTCGAGGCCGGCCTCGTCCTGCGTATCGTGATTAAGTTCGTTCGGCATTGCCGTTAGATTGTAACCGATACCCTGGCACATCGGGATTTTTATGTCCTCGCATCTGCTGTTGGTTCCCATCATCGAACCGCCCATTATCGAGTGACCGCTTCCGCTGCTGCTCAAACTGCTTCCGCCATCGCCGAGATTACCGGAACCTCCGGGACTGCCTGGTGGAACGCCTATCGCTGAGGATGACGCTGGCGACGATGACGCCGACGACGAGGAGGAGGAGGAGGAGGAGGCGGATGACGATGACGAGGATGAGGACGAAATTGAGGAGCCGCTACCACCTGACAATGGGCCTACACTGTTGGCTGGTCCAACTGCCGAATCCGAACGTACATTCGGTATTGCCGTTGTAACCAGACATTCGTTGACCAGAAGAATTATAATTGGCAGGATGACCGTCATCGTGCCGGACACGCGCAACCGCCTCACGGGTCCCATGGTTGAGGACCTCATTGAATCGCTCTATGCCCACGTTGATTGCATTACTCCAGTCTGTAATCAGACACACAAAATAATATTGATTAGAGAACACTTCGACGGAGACTTGACTGCGCGAAAGCTACTCAACAGTTAGACCCGAATCCTCTTGGAGGATCGGAGACGGAGGAGATAAAAAATGTATAAAGAGAAGAATGCTTCGAGTCCACGGTTTCATTGATGGAGAGAGTATACAAAAAAAATCCACTCCGCAGCTTCGGCGACGGAACTCTCGGTATAGATACCGTGGTATTCGAAACTCATCCGGTTGGAGGCGCCCCTGGAATTTTTCCGGGACGCAAATTCGAACTGCCGGTGATGAGTGAGAGGGGAGGTTTTTTTTTCAGCGAGTATTTCGGAGAATGGTGATATCTAACGGTGGGGTATTGGAGTATATAACACGTTTATATATGTGTATTTTAGTCGTGTAACTGTTGAATCTAGATTTATACATCTGGCTACGGTCAGAAAGAACTGTGCTTTCCCGGAGACCGGCGAATATGAAGGCAGAGGCCAACCGACTCGTCAACTGGGATATCCGGACGAACCGTCGGGTTTGGATAACTCCGTGCATGTTTCTCCTGCAAAAATAGACGATAGAGACTCTTGTGTGTGACCATGGAGCAATCGCCTCCCCCCCCCCCCCCCCTACCCATACACAGTCACAGAAAAGTCAGTCTACAGATCTTATAATAGTCGTTCGGGATTCAGAGTGAAATACATGTGACCGAGACGAAATGTTATTATACGAGGTCCTGTGTTAGTTTTAACGTTTGTTAACCGAGTTCTCTTTCTCAGGCATCACCCTAAGCTTGAACGAAAACTATTTATAGGGAAAAACACAAATACAGACGCAGGGAAACGTGCTCGCACAGTGTACCTCGATATATGGTGTAGGTAAATGTACGATGTGTTGCATCTTGCGAGAGTTTAATGTCGTTCCATTCCTCACTCGCGAGGTCTGTTCAACGTCCACGTGTGTGGCTTTTTCACTTCTCGTAACTGCATGTATATAATATGCCAATCGAGATGATTCAAAGTTACGTTACAGCGTACCAATGTCAATTTTCAACGGAAAGTAACTTCTGTTTTTTTTTTTTCCCTCTCAATTTTGATTCGAGCCACTTGAATGACAATGGCTATGCACGAGACGATGCAATAACAGTGCACGAGAAACAAAATTTTTTTGAATGGAATTCTTTTACTCGCTTTGTTTAGATTTGGGTTTGAGTTACGCATATTTTTAACAGCAAGGTGATCTTAATAATCAATGGATTGATGTTTTTTAGGAGTTCGCGATAAAGTTGATTTGGCGCATCATATTATGGCAAAATGCTCTTTTCTAGTATTGATATCTAGTGGTATATGTCTTCTGTATTATCCCCAACTAACGTCTTCTGTTGTTGAAAATCTTGTAGCCAGAACTTAATACTTTTTCTTTGCAAATACCCCGAAAATATCTCGAGCCGTTTTCGTCTATCCTGCAGTTTCAATTGACTCTTCAATTTTTCCTGTTAGACTCCAAGAGGACTGAACATGATCAAGCGTTTATTCGAACCCACCCTCTTGAGTATTCACTAGCGTCCGGTACTCGTGCGAGTCTCGAATCTGAAGATTCGTTCGAGAAATCAAAAAAAATAAACAAAATGGGAGCTAAGAATCGTCCAGTCATCGTGAGATTTGGTAGGGAAAAGAGAAAAGAAATTAATAACTGATGCAGGGTTTGGATTTGAGGCCACCAAACCATGCGGGTAAACTATGAAGCAGACGTAAGCGATATTTGTTTCGATGAAAAAGTAGGAAATAAGGTACTCTTTTAATTGCTCTCTCGACGGAATTTATTGAGTATTACCAACAAAGGGACAATGCTTCACCTTGAAGGAGGGACTATTCTTTTTTTTTACGAAAAAGGTGATAAGAAGGTCAAGTTGACTGTATTACGGATGTACAAAATTCTTCTTTTGGCCAGAGGCAAAAACGACACATAACTTTTAATGAAGTATTTCCAATATTTTAGCATACTTTAGACACTGCATCAACGTGACACTTCATTCATTCTAGGCAACTGAACTACTGGGAATTTTTGCTCTCCGCTGTTTCTTAGATGACAAGCACGAGGATGCATTGCAAGTTTTGGTATTTTAAGGAATGTAAATATTGATACATTCGATTCAAGTAATCCGGCATCGTAGGTCTTTGATTCAAAGAAAGTTGGGCTTTAGTTAAAATTAATACAAGGTTGGAAGTTTGAAAAAATATGAAGTTAACAAAGAAACTTGTAGGCCAGTTATTCAGGCGAGAGGACCATATAACCGTGGCGACTTGGCACGGTTTTATTGCTACTAGGGTATAGTATACTACTATACAGTACATTACGACGACTCCACCGTATATTTCTCGAAAGGCTGGTAACTAAAACGTCAGTCTCGATCTCTCTTATTCCGCAGTGCATATATACTCATCCTGCCAACTCTTCCATCTGTCTTTTTCCTTCTCTTTTTTTACCCTCCAATATTTCCCTCACTCCACTTATCCCTCTCTCTCTCTCTCTCTCTCTCTCTCTCTCTCTCTATCTATCTATCTATCTGTCTCTGTCCTTCCTCGTTTTCATTTCCAGTTGTCAGTCTACCGTATACATATATTCGCGACCTGGCACGCGACTCATTCCATAAGCTCGACTAGCGTCTCCGGCGGCAGTCTCTCGTCTCTTGGCTACATATGCAAAGTTGATATCGCCATCATTGATACGTTAAACCGTCAAATCATCGCTCTATAAGTGTAAATCATCAAAATAAAAACTAGTTTCTTTACGGCAGTAAAAAGTTAAAACTCTTTATGGTTCAATTGTATACGTGCCAATTAAACACGAGCTAAGTGTTCGATTTATATGGTAAAGCAGAATAGTTATACCTTTATAACATCGTGAAATCGAATTAATTTGTCAGGGTTACTGCCCTAACAATCGTGTATATCGGAAATATACTGAATTGAAATGTTCATAGTCGGAACGTGTTCAGTTGGAGCGTGTAGAGCTGGAGTATGCAGAGTTGAAACGTTTATAGTTGGAGCATGTTCGATCACACCGTGATGCGATTATCAAACTGATATTCGGTATGGAATAGGAACGTTCGTAGCTGGAACGTGTAGAGCTAGAACATTGTAGAGCCGAAAAATGCAGACTTGGAGTGTGCAGAGTGGGGCCAAGTAAATTTGGAACGTGTAAAGCTGGAACGCGTAGAGTCGGAATGAGTAGAATTGGGGCATGTAGAGTTGGAACGTGCAGAGATAGAATGGGGCAGAGATGGCACGGGTAGAGTTGGGGCGTGTCGATTTGGAATGTGTAGAGTTGAAACATGCAGAGTTGGGTCGGGTACATTTGGAAGGTGTGAAATTTGAACATGTAGAGATGGAATGTGTAGAGTTGGAACGTGCAGAGTTGGAATGTGTTCAGTTGAAACGTGTTCAATTGTGCCATAACGGGATTAAAAAATTGATGTCCGGTGTAGAGTTGGAACGTGCTCACGACTTTGTACGGTGCTTTGAACGCGCTCATGACTTTGTACGATTTATCTCGTTGATTATAAAAAAAAAAAATAAACGCCCGTTCAATTGCTCGAGATGTACCAAGAGTCAAAGGCACACAAGAATTAGTATTAAAATACAATTTGCGTGTATATACAGTATACACTGTTAGGTTGGAAACGAAAGGGAAACATTTTCTCCAGACCACTGTTAGTCTTGTGATATATTTGCTCCTGGTTAGTTCCGCTTATAAAAGATTTGTATGCTTTTAAAGTTTATCTCTCATTCTCTCTCTCTCTCTCTCTCTCTCTCTCTCTCTCTCTCGTATTTCAGCTTGCTTTTCTATTTCCTCGTATCTCGATATTAAAAACCTTCTAGTAGCACACATGAGACGTCTACCCATGCCATTATTTCCATTTATGTATGCTTCAACCTCTGGGATGTCACACAGGCGAATTTTTTATATCTGTTAGGCACAAACTACCCAGATTATACATTACAATTTTTTATATTATACATACAAATTTGGAATGAGCACGAAATTTGAGAGAAGAATCTTTAAAAATGATTCAACTACAAAATAATTAACCATAATTATTCTGACCTGAGTAAAAGTTGCAAATCTTGTGCAAGAATTGTAGTAATAATTATGATCTTTCAATTAATCTCCGATTAATAGCGTAAAAAATACTTTTATTTTAACACCTAGCAGGTGAATGATGAAAGATTAATTTTCTAATTTTCAATTTGAAATTTCGCATTGCAGTTTCTTTATTTTTTTTAATTCAATGAAAAATCGATTTCGCATTTCCTTGATAACGTGCAATCGGAAATAGTAAAATTCTTGATTAAAACTTCCAAAATTCATACAAGAAGAAGTAGAAAAAAGTTGTATCCGGTCGACCTCACAGAATACGTTCAGATCTATATGCATACATACATAACAGAGAAACGAGTAATGCTCTCGTCCCTTCTTTGCTCGTGTTGCGCGACCGAGAGCCCTCAATATCTTGGGGAGCGTGGCCAAGCAAGCTCGAGATTTATGACAAAATCTCGGACACCCAACTGAGGATATTACTATGGAAGGGAAAAAAAAAAAACAAGTGAGATACGACTCCATCATACGGGTCGGTGATACCTGAAGAGCACACCCTGGAATTCTCACCAACACGTACACACAAAAACTTGGTTCTCGCGATAACTTTCTTATTTTTTTTTCTCCAGGGTATTTCGGTTGTTGCAATAACTTCCCATCAGGGAGAAGACTTTTTTGGGTCGTGTATATAGAGCGTGATACGTAAACTCCCGAGAGGAGAATTTTCAAGAGGAAAACGTGTATAAGAGAGTGCATGAGTTCTTGATAGGGTACCCGAAAGAGTGAGGAGAAAAAAAAGTCACAAAAGCATACAGAGTGCCCAATGGAACACCCCAAAAAAATTATATATAAAAAAATAGGCAGCCCCAGCAGTAAGTTGCACTCTCAGCAATGAATCAGTTTTAGAGCTCTGGGGCATCTTGCGACTCCGCCAGGAAATAAACTGCGAAGTACCACAACGTTAGCACTCTCTTTTCGTTTTTTGGGTTATGATATACCTCTTCTTGAATGTAAATCACGACTATTTTTTTTTTCTCGACATGACATATTCATGATTTTATGGTCTACCTCGTGGTATATTTCCAAATTAGGATAAAAAGAAGACGTAAAGGGCAAATAAAGCCTCGCTGTGAAACGAAAAACAACGAATCGTCGACGTCACTTCAATGATCGAGGTCGATGAAAAAATTTTCATAAAGCAGTTTTCTTTCAAATTTCTGAGGTATAAGTCGTCGAAAAACATAATTTTTTGAGGAAAATAGTAAGATTTTCTAAGTAGCTTATTATTAAGTAGCCCGGTACGTAAGGTCAGAAATTCAAAGTTGCCAAAATCAAATATGGCGGATCTAGGATCTTCCCAGTACCTATATGCATTCAATTCCACCATTTTCTTCATTACACCATTTTCAATTTCAATTCAATCAATTCAATCAATTACAATATCTTTGAGTATCTAAAAATACATTAACCGAGATATTCGTAATGATCGAATCTGCGAAAGTCATTATAACATTATTTTTATAAAACCATGAAATTATGCGAAGCTAAGAAATCGCAAAACATACCGTGATACATTTTATTCCTATGCACGCTATCAAACGTACGGAGCAATTTAAATCGTCTACCATTGTCTTGACTGCTTTGTTTCTATGTGACAATGCGAGATTTATCATATTTAATGTGAATAGCTCACAAACTATACTCGTACTATTTTCCATGGAATGAGGAGTTTCTCTCGTCTTTGTGCTCGCGTCCTTGATGGTTCTCATTTTCCACCCTCTCGTATTTCACTTTTTTTTCTCATCTTTTCGTCCATCTTTGTTTTTTTCTCCCCCCCACCTCTCTCTCACTCTCTCTCTCTCTCTGTGTGTATTTGTTTTTCATTTTGCTGGGCTCATTTTACCGTTGCATAAGAGGTGCAAATTGAAGATCTTGTTGCCAGACCGGTAACTCGACGATTTTTTTTTTTTGTAAAAACGAGAATTATACCCTAAAGCCGAACAACCGCTGCAGCGGTAGTCGCTGCAGCCTCCCGACGAGTTACCCTACTGTACTGGCGAATGGTGAAGGACGAACTTTGCTAATTGGGTAGCAGCAGCAGCAACAGAATCAGAATCAGGCAAACGAAGAGAGATCTCTCTCGAAGGAACGTGACGCTCTCGAACCGGCAAATATAAATTCGATGTAGCTTACCATTACTACCTTCCCGGTTCCCTCTGTGTCGCGACTTTTTCTTTTTTTTTTTTTTTGCATAAATTACCATCTCACCGGAGGTGGTCTACCTCTCAGCCATCTACCCACGGTTACTCATCTACCTTTTACCTCTATGCCTCTAGCAACATTTTTCCTCTTCAATCTCCCTTCCTTCACGACGATTGCAACCATCTGCACCCTCGTCTATGTTTTTATCCTTGATTCATTTGTTAGTTCGCTCTTAATCATGTAATCATAGTCGTCTGGGTGGATAAATGGTAGAGCAATTAAAGTTCTCGGGATTACGTCTTATTTCAACCATCCTGCTACGGGAGGGGCAATTACTCAGTACCGTTGAAAATTTTAGAATTTATTTTTTGATTCTTAGCTGTCGGTCACATTGAGTTGGCCATTTTGAAACCTGCACTCGCTAAATTCGTGGTCATTCGTGGACCTTGCGTTAAGAAACAGTGATTTTGGGGCTTCATGAATCTTGGGTTAAGAACCCCGCTGGTCTAGCTTTAAAATTTGCGTCGTGAAGTTGGACTTTAGGGCTTCATGAACCCCGGGTTAACCTTTTCGCTCCGGGGATTTTTCCTTTGAAATTGACCTCGAATTTCAGCTGAATTTCATGACTTAAATGAATGAACTTCTTATGACAAGTCACCACTCGGAGTGCTGGTCCATATATGGACCACTCCCGGAGCGAAAAGGTTAAGAACCGCTGGCCCGGAGATTCAGCTCTAGGATTTAAGCTGTGAAGTGAGATTTTGGGTGGAAGTGGGACCTCGTGGCTTCATGGACACCGGGTTAAGAATCGCTGGTCTAGAAATTGGGCTCTAAGATTTGAGCTGTAGAGTACCATATATGCTCCATGTATGGAACACCTACTCAAAGTGAGAAAAAATCTGTCATTGTTCATACAATGTGACCGACTCTGCTGTTTCAGAGATTTTTAGGGTCATTGATTCCGAACCTGAGGCCGGTATGTCACTGTCTGTAAAAATGGGCTCCGCGCTTTTTGGGGCTTTGCCGAATGCAGAAAAGCTCTTGCTTCTCCCACATCATAACCGTATTTAAATGCGAATCGCAAGACTCGTCCCCCCGTAAACCTACCTAATCTCTTACATAGTCCAATCACCGTACTCCTCAAACCCACATCTTGGCTCATGCTGGTCCTCGAAGCTGTCGCTGTTTCTTTGCGAGACATATAAGACATGGTAACTGATGACGTATGTATACTATATATATATAATCTACGTGTGTCTACTATATCCCATGGATTTATGTGTACACATACGTGAGACTGAAACTTCTATCTCGCTGGTTGAAACAGCGCAAGGAACCTCCGGTATCCCGCGGAGTCTCTTAAATAAACTACAGGTAGGCGCGATATCCCCGTGGCGTATCAAGTCACGACCCTATTCTCTCCCTCTCGCTCTCTCTCTCTCTCCCCTTTTATTCTTTCTCTTTTGCTCTTTTCCTCATCTTTACTAGCTATCCTTCCACCTTGTGCCTCTTCGTCCTTACATCCTTCAACAATACACACTCATACCATCCATCGCTCGTTCTCTACTGTAATCCTGCTCGGACTCTCACTCTGCTTTTTTTTTTTTTTTTTTAATCGTCTTCCTCTCCTCTTCACCGTTCGTTTCTCTCGGCAACTTCGAGCAGCTCCGAGGTTTGCTCAGCCACCACGAGTGGTCCATACAACGATGCCATTTGCATACATCTGGCAGGGGTAAGAAGGAGAGAGGACCGAACATTTGTGATATCTCTGGGGAAGGAGATTCGAGCAGAGAGGACAGCTCGACGAGCATATGAGAGTTGTTTCGACGCTCTCGCGGAGTCTGAAACTTCGTTACCTGAGCAATTACGATAAGAATCTCACGTTCGCGCGGGTGCCAACGTCAGGCTTTTGATTTTATTTGAATTTGCGTATGGATCATCAAAAGCCGCGAGAGTTGATGCGAGAAAGTTTAAAAAAGAAACCAGACAGGATAGCATGACTTATGTTAATGTTTCGTCTGACCCGCCATACAGGCTGCACAGCGACAATCATACCACCCTTTTGAAAAATTATGTTTTTTTTTCTTACAAATTCGATTATTAAAAAATTCCAATTAAATATAAATAAATTATTCATTGAACACAATAACGTTTTATCAACCGTGCAATTTCGAATAGTAATAAAGAATTATGAATAATAATTTAAAGCAATTACGCGATGAGAATCTGACTTTCACAATGGTGTCTTTGGCTTTCGTTTTTTTTTACCTGCTTATTTATGCTATGCACGAGTATGAGTTATGGGGAAGATGAAAGATGAAAGAAAAAAATATATATATATATAGATATAGACAGTTTATGCTTTCTCGTTAGACGAGTCTTTACGAGACTATCGTTCGGGCTTGTTTGGCTCCGGAAACTCGATACTGATTTATACCTTGATGTCATATTGTATACGGTAATGTCGAAACCGGTAAGACACGTCTAACGAATTTGTAAAATGATATTTTTATTGAATTGAAAGACATTGATTGATTTTCTGCGCAAGCATTACATTTTTTTTGTAATATTCAGCCCATGTCAACGTAATAAATATTATTAAATGGACAAACAGATGAGATCTCTATTTTGCAGCTCGACTGCTCGAAAGATACATATGAAAGGAAATCAAACTAGAAGACAATGAAAAATAGCGCAGTCAATGTGGTCGATCAAAGTGCCAAAACTCATTATTGGAATTTGATGAGAAATGCTATGTTTGGGGCTTTTTGAGGTTGCCGATTTTGAATTGAAGGCTTAAAATTCAAAATTTGAAATGAGACTATTTGAGTGTGAGGCCAACTTGACTCGAAACTACTACTAGAGATGATCTTGGCAAGGTAGGCAAAATTTTTGAAGAAACAATGAAAAATCATGAATGACCGTCATCGTGATCGAATAAAGATGAAACGCCATTAATTTTTCGTCTTTTGATTACGCGTCTGGAGTAAAATTAAAATTTTACTAATTAATTGTAAATAGCCAGCATCATTGAACGATATAGAGCTTCAAGAAGGTTTGAGAGTCACTGAATTGCGAGATAGGCTGTGGAGTACCTATACAAGCGCAAGAGAGAGAGACACCCAAGAAGAGGGACAGAAATGAGCTGCTCCTCGACGTTGGTATAGATAAAATATCCTCTTCCAACATTTTACTGTTTAGAGTTGAAATAAAAAATTTTGCTTCTTTTTCATTCTGTCGTCCTTATTTTCGCTCGTTCACGGACCGCTGCTCGGCCACGACGTCGTCTGTCTCAACGTGTTTCGCTTGCGAGCCTCCCTCTTATAGTATACAGCGCGAAAATAAAGGGGCTGGACATAATTCTGGACATGATCATATGTATACATAAATATATTAAACGATCTTCTCTTTAGACATGCGACCCAAAGTGTCGTTTACACTTGATAGTGTAATGCCAGTGTGTATAGGCAGTGGCCCCTTCCTAAAGATTCCAAAACTGCACAGAGATCCAACTGTACACACGCAACTCTAGACGCATCAAATTTTCGCAATTCAATTCTACGCAGAATATTAGTTTCGTAATCGCGATTCGAAACCCTTCTACAACTCTACAGCTTCCTTCTCCACACCGAATATTATAGTTTGGTAATCGTGTTGGGTGCACTCTATACACTCCAATTGCGCCCGCGTTTCCTTTCTATACACGCTTGAACTATCACATTCCAACTGCAACACGTTTTGACTGTACACGTTCCACCACTACACATTCTCATTCTACAGCGAATATAAGTTTAATATTCGCGTTATGACGCACTTGAACACATTCAAACTCTACTCATTCCAACTGTACACCGAATATCAGTTTGGAAATTGCATTGTGGTACTACACCTAAACACGTTTCAATTATAAATATTCCAATTCTACATGTTTCAACTCTACATGTTTCAAATCTACATTCTACATATTCCAACCAAATTCATTGTAATTATACACGTTGTAACTGAACACTTTTCAAATCGGTAGATTCCAATGGAACACGTTTTAGCTTTAAACGTTTCTATATTCTGCACCTAATATCAGTTCGGTAATCGCGTGATGATGCACCTGAAGAATACGTTTCAACTCTACACAATTCAATTGTACACGTTCTAAAGGCATACGTTTCAACTCTGCATGTTTCAACTGAACACGTTTCCGAAAACGTCACAACTCATCTACGTGTTCCAACTGAACACTTTCCGAGTTTATAAATTCCAATGGTATAATCTCCACGTTCCTATTCTACACATAATATCTGTTCGGTTATCGCGTTATGACGCACCCGAACACGTTTCAATTCTGAAAATTCCCACTGTACGCGATCAAGTTCGATACGCCCCAACTCTTTACGTTCGTCGGAACGTGTAGAATTGTCTACATATTCCAACTGAACACATTTCAACTTCTGCACGTTCCAAATTTTCACGTTCATTAAAATGTCTAGAATTGTCTATGTGTTCCAACTGAACGAATTTCAATTCCTCATTTCAACTTCACACGTTCCAACTCTACACCGCATATATAAGTTCGGAGTAAGCTGTAGCGCACTTGATCACATTTCAACCAAAAAGTCTTCCGACTGTACACGTTTCAACTGAACACGCGCCAAATTTTTTATGCACATGACAAAGGAGAATAATTTTACGGACGATTGCTTAACTCGACTTAACCCAAGTTTCAACATCAATTAAGACTCAAATTTGAATTTCATTGTAAACCTAAATATGAACGGGGAGTATCAATATCGTTTTAATAGCAAACTTCATTATGGATATAAAGAAATTATTCAACTTGGCGACTTGAATCCTAACTCGAGTTCTCGATCACCGACGATTCTTGCTTCATCCCTTCATTGGTAGATTCCGCTTTATTTCATAAACTAAAAGATATTCCTGGTAACGTTGTTTAGCCAATGTCAAAAATCATATATAGCGACTGCGAAAAACTCTTTTCGAACGACAAGTCGAATAAATGTGACTTTTGAATTAACGAGAAACACTCTCGGGGATAGCATAACACGGACCACAATTCTCGCGAGGTTCTCGATCAAAGTTGTGTGTCATTTGCACTACAGCGAGAGAGAGAGAGAGAGAGAGAGAGAGAGAGAGAGAGAGAGAGTCTTGACCAACGACGGTGACGGTAAAAAATTTCTCAACTCGGACATTTGACCGCGACACGACCCGAGATGAAGTTTTCATCCAAAGATATACCATATAACTAGATCTGTTCTTTTATTTATGAGGCAATTTGGTGCGAACGACCCGTAAATTAAGTTTTGAGATGAGAGCGAGAGAGATAGATAGAGGCTTGTGGTAAGGTCCATCGTCCATCAAAGTCGATTGGGTTACTCTTTTAATCAGCATCGCCGACGATCAAATATCCCGCGAAGCACCTTGCGCATATCGCATAATGTAAAAATCAAGGGGCGCCTTTTATATCCCAAATTCTTGACTATATAAAACAATTTTACTGCAAAATACTATTTTACGGTTGGATCAAGGTGGATTGGGAAAAACATGACTTCCTCCTTCTTTATAATTAATCTTATGGTTTTTACTATTATTATTATTATTATTATTATTATTATTATTATTATTATTATTATTATTAATAATAATAATAATAATATTATGGGTGTAGTTCCGAAAAGCCCATATCGCCGATTAATTTGAAATTCCGTATACTCGCGTATTAATGCAAAAAACGAAATAAAATACAAAAAAAAAAGAAAAAAAGAACATGCACTTCAAAGGCCAAACTCCAAACTTTCCGCAATAAAGTTGTAGACAATAATCGAATCTAATGGAGTTTCGGTTAAATGTACGTATTGGAGCATTATCCCATTTTTTCAAAAAAAAAAAAATGGTTTTAGACAAAAACTTTAGAGAACATGAAGCTATGATTTTTTCGAAGTTTTTTTTTTTCAAAACTTATAACGCCGGACCAACGATTATTCCTGTATTAACAATTTTCGATCGATGCATTTTTTTCAATTACTCTCACGGCCACAAAAATTAAGTTATCGTCACGAACGGAAATGCATTCTCTGAGTCTACTCATCGCATTTTCAAAACACTACAATTGCAACTAAACATGCCAAATAGGAGCAGCGTTATGGCTATTTGAATTTTCCGCTATGGATTTCTTAAATAGTCGGAGAAAAACGAGAACTTTCATTTTGTTTTCAATTACACGTTTTCGAGGCCTATCCAAACTGAAAAATTCCTCGCAAAGATACAAATAAAAAAAAATTAGAAAATGTAACATTTTCATATTTCAAAAATTTTATCGAGAAATTGTATTTTACATTACGTGTATTTTTCTCTAACTCGCGTGTGCGTGTGTGTGTGTCGCGAGCTACCACGAATCGAGCTTGTGTGCCCGTGAATGGACCCGATAACCGGAACTATTTATTAGTGCCCTCGGGTGTCTACTTTCGCGCCTGTATGTTCGCATCTCTCCCCGTCGTTGAAGAGCATTTTGACGCCGCGATTGTACACCGACCGGCTGCGAGAGTGAGAACCGCATTGTTAGCGAGCGAGCTCTGTACCAAACTGCGCGTGTATAGAGTATATAATAAAAATAAAAAAATAAAAAGAAAGAAAAAGAAAAAACAAAGCGGGGTGGTTGGTGTGATTGAAAAAGAACAGGATCTGCATGGTGGTGCTTTTACCGAACGAATGTGCTTGGGTTTGCGTATTATTTGCAGGCCTTAAGAATATATAGATATGCCAATAAAATATCAATTTCGATTTCGCATTTATTATTCATTTTTTTTTAAATTCGTTTCTCTCAAGTCTACTTCGGTCAATTTTTATTGTGCAACTCCAGTTGTGATTTTTTTTTAACGACGTATAAACATTCAGCACATATTGTTCCGGACTAAAATCTAAAAAATAATGAACCACTTTATTTCGAGATAAATTTTTCGACAAAATGAAGCCCTCGAAGGGCCAGAAAAGCTGCGCGATGCTCCCTTTTTCTTCGCATTACGTGTGTCGCATTGAACGACGAGTTGCGGTCGATAGCTGTGTGAGCACACACCACCTGGCTAAATAGAAATCCGTGTTTGTTAATTTTGTATCTCTCGTTTTCTCGCTCTTTATCTCCCTTCCCTTCTCCCTATCACTTTTCTGCGTCCGCAAGGTACACATATACGTACACAAATATACAATGTATACCTGCGTTCAGTTACTATCTGTCTGGATTTTACATGGTCGGACGAAAGATTACAGCTATAGAATGTACTGTAAGTTGTAGTGAACATTCCGTTCTCTATAACCATAAGAAGCCTCCTCCCCAGCCCCTCCTCCACGAAGCAACGTACTGATATATATATATATATATATATATATATATATATATATATTTTCACAACCTTCGGGGCATTGTTCAAGTGAATTGAAGCGAAAATTATGATGCAATGATGTGGAGAAACTACCGGGTATGGCACGTGGCCTTTTTACACCGTTATATATATATCTGCCTATTGTTTATTTGGTACATTCTACGTACGAAAACAACTCGTTCCTTCTACTAATTTTATCGTTGTTAACATTGTCAAATTTTTCAATTAAATTTTGAGAAGTTTTCATCACCAAGGCTAGGAGCATCGAGACTGCAAATCGAAAAAATTGGATTTTTTTGAAAAGTGTTATTCCAGGATGTCAATACAAATGTTCAATCGAGTCTCTTTTTGCTCAGGAGTGAGCAGATTCGGCATCATCCTAGCGCACAGACTTTTTTTCTGCAAATTTTCATGTAAAATTTTTCGAACTTCTTTATCGATGTTCACTGATCCAGCAATTGCTGGAAATGCTCAGGCATCGATTTTTTTCGAATAATTTCACGAATTTTTTTCAACCCTCGCTCGTCTGTTTTCGATGTGCGCGAGAACGACCATGACGGGGATCGTCTTCGATCACTTGCCTCCCCTTCTTAAATTTTTTTAAACCACTCGAACACTTGAGTACGAGATAAAGAGTCATCGCCATAAACAATCCTTAACGAATCGTAAGTTTCTGCGGCCGTTTTGCCAAGTTTCACAAGGAATTTTACGTTGGCGCGTTGTTCCACTTTATTCACACTCAACATATAATTCCGACGGAGCGCAGTTGCACGATCTGCTTCGAAGAAATGTTACAGCCGTACTGAGGATCACAGAATCTTGAAATTCGGAGGGATTGGAGGGTAAGAATCTTATTGCTCATTGTTTGTCGCAGCTGCAGTTAAGCAGCAAGAAAATCAGTCCGGTTATTTAATAAGCCATGCCTCGTATATTTAAAATATATGGAAGACTATAATTTTCGGGCATACGTTTTTTTTTTTTTTTTTTCGTGAGGGCTGTTATAATGAGATATCAATGAAACGTTCATATCGCAGTCGCAACTCTCTCAGAGCTTGAAGAAAAATAAATAAAAGTAAAAATATAAGATAACTTCGGCGCCATTAAAATTTTACGAAATCTCTAAAGACATTTCGATTAATTACTACTTCGATTGATTCTTTGACGCGCCGATCATTTGGATCTATGTAATACAAAAAAAAAAGATTCGTTTTACGAAAAACAATTAAAAATGATTCAATCACGAAATCATCATGATTTATTGTGAATACAAAAATGATAAGCTCCTTTTTTTTTTCGAAAAATCGTATATTTTTATAAAATGAGTAACATTGATGTTTCATGCAATTGAAAATATTGTTATTAGGAAAAAAATGAAAATTGTTAACGAAATTCGAGAGGTCGTAGGGCCCGGATTTTTCGATTAAGACTGGAACGTCCCATATATATATATATATATAATGTATAAGCTCGATGCCTCAGTACACAACGCGCGGCAAGCCACGCCCCATCCGCTAATTAATTACGAATGAATTATGGATTTGCGCTCGTGCGCGCGGAGCTGAGAGTGAAGAAGAAGAGGCCTTAAGGCCTCTGCACTCTTGTGCGGTTTGCTTAATTGGACACTATTCGTTTGTCGCTTCCTTGCCTCCCGTCCAGCCCTGACGGTATATTCTTCATCTCGAAGCAGTCGCGTCGGGTCACTAAAGTTCAATCATCGTGACGCAAGAAAAGAAAAGAAAAAAAAATAATAACAATCACTCGCAACGTCTTTCTTTCACTCGTCGAAAGATTTTCTCTGGCATTCCGATATATTTCTGTCTCTTTGTGTCGGATACCGTTTTATGGATGTGTGTGCATATATGACTATTAGATAAAATATAATAAAATAAAATTATAGATCCACGAAGATAAAATTATAGATCCACGTTGAAAATCAACGGGATTCCTGCATTCTATGCTCCAATTGGCAAATATTCTACATCGATTGTTTAGAAAGATGACAGTTATCAATTTCAGAAGGACTTGAACGATTTTCACTCGGTACTTCGGATTGGACAGAAATTTTAAAACCTCAAATTTTTACATTGAATCACGAAATCGGAGATTTTCCAGCACTCACACGTTCGAATTTTCATCCGAATATCGGTCATTATCGATTTTTCGGTCGACCGATATTGACTCCACGATTTTTTAATTCGGGTTTGTATATTGAATTCGAAAAATTAGCGATTTAAATTCATTTTTTTTCAGTCAGTCGCATTAACTCCGCCATCTTGAATATGAGAATTTTCACATGCTACAAGAGCTTTAAAATTATCGGATATATCCCGATATTAGGTTCGTTGCAAACAAATGAAGGAAGGAGTCAAGTTTTTCAAGTTGAAAAATCACACAATGGAATCTAATCTCGCGTATATATTTTATATATCGAATATACATTTTTAATATATGATATATATTTAAATATATTGGATATATAATATATTATATTTAATATAAAAATATATTTAAATACGTAAAATATAAAATATATATTTAAATATTTTAAAGATATTTTTGATATATCGAAAAATATATTTTTACATATATTTTATTTCCATGCGGCTGCTTGCATTGAATTTGGAATCGGCGACCTTAATAAACCTCTGATTAATAATTTTCATCAAAATCGGTTCAGTTTTTGTTTCTTTGCGGTCGGTTATCATTGATTTCGCCGTCTCGAATTTATAAATTTTGAATTTGAGCTGGTATTCAGCGATCTTGAGAACCCTTAATTTTCGTCGATCTGAACAATATTTGAAACGGCTATATCGATTGGAGACTTTTGCAAAATCTATCCTCAATCATATAGTCCTTTCAAACATTATGAATCGCTCAATGTCTCGGGGATTAGTATAGCATAGTCGATAACGAGAAAGAAGTGAAAATATATTACCAGTCGCATCAATCAATACTGCTCGATCATTAATTTGCGTAAGGGTTGACACACTCACGTCTGTTCTCCTCAAAAGGAATCTGGTTTTTCGATGGTGGTTTCGCCGCAAGATACAACATAGAGATACATTCATAAGCAAATAACACAGAAGTATGCGCTAGATGAAGAGTGGTTATATGGCACGAGAGAACGATAACCGGTAAAGCAGAGAGGAAGAAGAAAGTTTGTGTATGCGTCGAATATGAAGAAAAATATTTGAGATAGGATCGTCGGCTCGCGGGCGCGCACGTTTCAGGATCGTAAATCATGGCGTCCCACTCGCGTGTCGAAGGTGACGCTATGCAAAGAAATGAGGACGAAAAAAAAACTCTCGAGGACGAAAGGGCCAAGGTAGAGGATAGAGCGTGATGTGTATACATGTAGAAAAGGGTCGAGTTTGAGAAGCACAAAAAAGGCTAAGGTGGGTTGCTACGGATATGTCGGAGACCGGATGGCAAGATTCCTTCCGACCTTCTTATTTTTCGTCTCTAACTGTCCCCACGAATCGTGCACCGAAGTGAATACTTTGTGTTAGTGACCCTTTGGAATGTAGCTAAACACTCTCACCACCATGCCGAGTGTCGAATGGAACATTCCATTTTTTTAAAATGGATTCCCTACATTCTGCTCGCCCAAAACATCAAGGAACCTCTCTTGTTGAACAATGTACTGAGAAATCGTTTCGGCATAAATGTATGAGGAATCTGTGATAAGAAATGTGCTCTGCCATGCGCGACTCACTTCATCATCTTCAATTCATTCAAAAGCACCAAAGATTCCTTCATAACGTTTGGTACTTCCAGCTCGCAAGCAAAAAAGATCTGGTCAACATAAATTTTTCGACCCCTGGTGTGAAAGCAAGGACAGTGACGAAAGCGTTTTAAACTCCACTCAAAACTTCAGTTACCTAGTGAGAACTAGTCTAGAACCAAGGCTTCCCAACAACCCTGTCAAATTAAAGCGCTACCGGAATCCCACTACCGGGATCGGATTTTTGAGTAGAGGTGTTCACGTTGGTTTCATTCTCGTAGAGATATTATTGGATAAAGGTATTCGCTGGTATATTCTCATACTGGTAGAGATGTTGTTGGTCAGAGATCATATTGGGTTAGTGATCTTATTGAGTATATATGTATTGGGTAAAGATGTTATTTCATAGAGTTATTATCAGAGAGGATTACTATTGGGTGTATATATGTTATTGGATAGAGAAGTCATCGGTCAGATTTGTTGTTGCAAAGAGACGTTATTGGGTAGAGTTTTTATTGGGTGGAGATGTTATTGGGTAAGGAGGGTATTTCGTAGCGATTTAATTAGACAGAGGTGTTATTAGATTGGAATGTTATTGACATGTTATTGTGTAGATGTGTCATTGGGAACAGACGTTACAAGGTGGAAACGTTCAAGATCTAGTTTTGCGAGTTGGCTGGTGCGTTTAGTCGGGTGGCCAGATTGAATATATCTTTCTGTATGTGATCAAAAGGATAGAAGATGAATAAAGACGTTTTTTTTGGCAGAAATTTTACTGCGGAGAGGTGTTACCGGGTAAAGTTCTCACGTTACTGGGTACAGCTGTTTTCTTCATTAGTAGATGATTCTAACGAGATCTACCATACGTTGCTTAAGGATTAAACCTATTCTTCGATAAGTATAGGGTACGCGATTTTTCAGTAAGACTGCAACTCTCGCAGCTGCATACTGTATTAAACTCGTGTTGCACACGCTTCGCGAGGCTTTTCTATCTTATTGTCGATCTGTCGTCGACCCACGCCATGTTCTCGCGGACTACTATAGAGTACCGAGAGCCTTGCTACAGGAGCCCGAGGTGACTATATGCCTCGGCATAGCACGATCATCGGCGTTGTATATATCGGAAGCTTTTGCGAACCGAGAGAATGGATATGCGCGGTCGTTCACGGGAAGGATTTGAAGATATCGCCAGGTAGCTGGCGGGAGGTTAGGTCTCTACGTTGTGTACTTAAACCTTCGAACGGGAGCAATTCTCGGGCTCGCCACTGCACATACATGTATTATGCGCATACACACACATACAAAGGTTATAATCCTGTGTATCGATAAGCGACTGAATCAACGAACGAGCCAGGAGAGATACACGAACTACCGGGCGTAGTCGTCAAATATTGACTTTAGATTAAATTGCATACAATGTTAGACGCGCTTTTACTCGCGCGGCAGCATCGCTACCGCTTTGTCCCCGGCAAGATGTGAACATCCTATTCTTTGTTCAAAATTTTTTTTTTACTTACACAAATGGAGTTATATTTCATATTAGCGGATATTAATATTCGTCCGGACCAACATTTCTTAATTCCTGAATCTTTGAGGGCCCTTGGGTACTGGCGAAAAAAAAAACCGTTGAAATGATACCAATCGCCTATCGGATACGGCTATTTGTAGCATATATTTCGTTCTATATGGGGGAGCAAGGATTCAATAGTGATCTCCGAAGTGTTGGCTTCGCTCTAAGACTTCTTATTATTGTCCAGATTAGTCCGTTCATTTTAGCCATTTTTACTGCAATCTTCTACAGAATTGATTTTGGAAAAGGTTCAGGGGCTGTCCCTTGAGTGTAAACTCAAGTTGGCGGGATTTGGGGGGGGGGGGGGGGTGTGGAGATTCAGATGCTATCTTGGAAAACACATTTTATCAAATATCTCGTGAATCGTGCATCGTACGACAAAAATAGTAGAGACTTTTTTTTTGTAAATAATGAAATTTTCTACAACTTTTATTTGAAGCTTCTTCCTGTATGGTGCATGGTTTTTGATTTATAGCGCGGAAATCTTTTTTAAACATGGTTATTGCTCAATATATCTTCAAAAAAATAATTTTACTATTTTTTTCGTATGATGCACGGTGTACGAGATATTTGATAAAACGTATTTTCCAAGATGGTGGTTGAAAACCCCCGCCCCCACGTCCCTCTAACTCAAATTTACACTCGGGGGGACACCCCTAAACTTTTTTCAAAAGTAAAATCAATTCTGCAGAAGATTGCATTATGAACTTACTTTTTTGGCTAGAATGACTGGACTAGGATAGTATATATGAATGAAGAAAAAGGTTCGCCTGGAAACTGTCGATTCCAGTTTATCGTATATAGCCAGTTATAGATCTCTGTTGAGTGATCGATAAACCGTTCACTATATATAGGCGGTCTTCATCGCTGTGTCGTACGACTTGTTTGCACGCATAGCTAGGAGTAATTAAATCGCGGCTTATCAAGAGTTCCCCAAGCATTCTTTTAAGGCTTTCTGGTTGCGACGTGATGATTTAAGGAAGAAAAATGATTGAAAAAAAAAAACCTAGCATTGCTTAAATAAGGGATCGAGCTGTGAGTCGTGTACTAGATAAGCTACGATCAACCTCTCGCTGTAACGAGTTCTACTGGTTTATTCTTCATATTTTTTTTTCTCCTGTATCCGCGTATTGCCCGAAGCGGATGCTAATAATACGTGGAAGCTGCGGTTGACGTTGGGCACCGCTTCTTGACTTCCGTACATAAACCAAGCATGTATACTGCACGATACTGTGTGCACTAACGGATTTTTTTTGTCTTGTTGACCCAATGATAGATCATCTCGTGTCTCGCAGGTGGATTTTTTAGACTCTTCTAGTAGGAGAAGAGTTGAAAAAAATTACCTGCGATACACGTGAATAAATTTAAATCCGAATATAAATTAATAAATTTTTTATATACTTTTATTATTATTATTACCGCAGTGCTCGGGATCCTTCCCCTTTTAGCAGTCCCTAACCCTATTTTTCCATGTTCCAGTTTTTCTAATTCCATGATCTCCCCCCCCCCCCCCCCCCCCCCCGAGTTTTGTCCACAGCCACTCTTTCCTAATCCCCTTCTGTATCGCATTCGCACGAGGGCATAGAGAAACTGCGGAAAACCTGTGCTGATATAGTCGGCTCTTTTCGGCAGAGTTCGTGTTCCCTACAGGAACCAAATTGAACCAAAATAAATTATTCTTCAAATCGTAATTGAAGATGGAAATTAAGCTGAACATTCGTTAATATTAATGTTTTTATCCTTCCAGCGGCTTTATCAAAACCTGTTTTTCAAGGGCGATTTTCTCAGCGAGGAATGAAAATTTTTCGAATTTTCAAACGCGAAATAAAAGATTCATTCTTTTACTTTCGAGTCAAAAAGAGTTTTTGAAAACTGATCGATGCCTTTGGATTTTATTCACGCTTTAAATCGGTCCTGTTTTTTTTGGCCCACCCTGTATATATATATATATATATATATATTATATTACGAGCTATCTCGACGCCAATGCATATTACTACCGATGCATCACCGAGCTGTCAACTCGTTCGTTGCTTCGTTTGCGATAAACTTTTCCGTTGCTCACCGGTCGTCATCGCTCATGGACCACTGGCATAAAACCGGGCGTAGGGGAGAAAAAAAAAGATGTCGTTTCTCGAGCGATATGACCAGTTGCGAATCACACGATGCTCTCTCTCTCTCTCTCTCTCTCTCTCTCTCTCTCTCTCTCTCTCTCTCTACCTCTACCTCGTGCTGTCGATCTCAGATGTTTTGTGGTATAATGATCGATGTTATATCGGGGCATGTAGCAAGAGTATGGTAGTCTGTCTGACAGAAGGGACGGAGACTGAGAATCCCAAAAAACTCCAACACAATCCGACCTATAACTCTGTTATTTTTAACCCACACACTTGACACGCTACGATCATAATTATTAACGGTAAGTCTTACCCCAAACCCAATTCACACCCTTCTCCGCTGATACACTCCGTGGTTATTAACACACATACTGGAAATACAGTAATACAGTCGAATTTGGTTATAAGCAATCCTTCGGGGCTGTAGGGGAAAAAAAAAAACGCCGAAGAGTCGTAAAATCTGGCTCCCCCACTACAGCGCATCAATGTAGCGTTCTTAATGTGTGTGAGTGTGTCGGTGAAATGCGCAATGCTGCTGGTTATAGGCAATTGGCTTGTGGTGGGGGACCGCGCTGAGCGGACTCGAAAAAAAATCGGAGGGGAAATTGCTTATAACCAGATTGCTTATAACCAAATTCGACTGTAATAATTACAACCAAACACAAATCTAAATCCAACTCCACAACCTAAACACGAACTCAATCCACACCCTTTTATGACGATAAACCCTATGATTTTCAATCCGCACACCTGGATACACGCAACAATAATGATCAAAGCCACATGCACCGCTTCTCCGCACGTGGCCGTGCGTCGATATTGAGAATAGCATAATGATCAATCGATCTTGTCGTACGTCAAGACGTCTATACTCGATTTATCCAGGTGCAGTCAACGTGCGCGCGCGCGCTCTCAATTTCCTGCAATCGGAGAACTCGATAGTTGCCGCGGCTCCCTAAAAGTTGCTCATTTCATGATCCGCACGGTTAAGGAAGAGTCAGGTTTTTTTTTTGCTCCTCGCTGTCTCTGTGATCGCCGATATATAAAGCCACACGCAGAGCCCGTTCAATGCGAAGACTTTGGACCAATCGATGAACAAGACAGGAGAAATGGAAGTCGCGATATTTATTTTTATACATAAAAATCCTAACAACCGCGGGGATTCCTTATCGTACGCGAGGAATCTCATTTCAATCCCGATAGATTTCCTCGGAGTGAAAGCAAACAGAGACTTTCGATACAAAGTTTATTGAGTCCAGAAAAAAAAATGTCAAAAAAATATATTTGAAGAATTGAAAAAAAAAAAATGTTTTTGTACAAAAAAGCAATCAGGTCGTGAAAGTTTTACATTTTTTTTTAACGGCGCCTCCATTATCTCGCGTTATGATGACTCATCCATGGGTAGTAACGAGCATAATATTTTCACGGTATAAACACATTTCCGAGATGTATAAACTTAACTGTGGTGTAAATATGAAAATCCATGCATTTTAACAAGCTCTGAGGGGAGTCGTAGCATGGTCGAGAAAAACAGTAGACGGTCTTTTAACTCAATCCATTCCACATACCATCATTGGCCAAATTTTCGCACATTTTTTAACTTCGTTGCCGTAATAACCATAATTTCCTTTTTCACCGTCCCCTTACTCGAAACCTGGACAGTCGTGAGTCAATAACACGGAACAAAGAATATATATATATATATATATATATATATATATATATATATATATATATATATATAGATATATATTTTCGTAAAGTTAACGATTTTTGGAATGCACGATTCTTGTATGTTCTATAAAATACGGAATTTATGTTTTATTCTATCCTGATCGATTTATCTCAAATTATAGATTTCTAGTAGACTCGTACCGAATTCTGTAAATATATCGCTGCGAGAGTGTCAAGTATTCGCGTCATATCCGTAAAGTCAAATTTTTAGTTTGAATTTCGAGCCCATTGTCACGTGCATGCGCACACGCATGCGCGCCTCGTAGAAGGAAACACGCGCATGCGCCTGAGTGAGAGAGTGAGGGGAACGAGAAGAAAATGTGGTATGCGAGCGTTTACTGTGTATACACGGTCTCTCCTTTAGACGGGAGGACTCGAAGCAGAATAATCGAAGAAATCTCGTTTTCAACATGTGCAGCACGCGACCCACCATATAAATACCTTGTGTATATAATATATATGATACATTCGAAGACTCATGCAACGATGTACGGCGAACAAGCGATTAATTTATCATATATTAACGAGAATACGTCGCGAGAGGCCTCTCGTATGGCCTTGGATAGTTTTCGCAATTTTGTTTGCTCTCATCGTTCAGTCAAGCAAATTTAAACAATCGATTTTACACGCAAATCTCAAAATCGATTGACTGTATTCGGATTTCTAAAACAAAACAAAACAAAAATACGTTCAAATGTCAAGTGACGAAGCAATATTGATGAAACCTTTGAAATTTCTAATTTTCTCGTATAATTTTTGTTTCGTAAAACAATAAACACGCGACCCGCCTCCCGGCAAAAAAGACATTTTCGTGAACTTGAAGCAGATTTTTTTTTCCCTCCAGGATAAAGTTTCAACGTGGTTGTTTCCCATGCGATAATATCGGTCCCGGGGGAAGCTGGCGCGTGTATGAAGCGGGTCGATACAGCGAAAATTAAGGGCAGTTGAGTAGAGTCCAGGTATTTATCCCGGATGACGTATGTATGTCGGTTGAAAAATAGGCATATAGAGGGATCGATAGACAGCGAGGAGGTTTCGTCGACATTGGAGTTGGCTCGTTTCTTTGTTTTCAGAACGATCGATATTATTACCATCAACGTTCTTGTTGTGTATATGGCAGTCTTACTTTATCGTATATATATACTTTTGCAAAATCAGCCATTAGCATTGATTAACGCCACGGTATAGCAAAGTGTTTTTACTATATCGAGACAGAAAAGTCACCATACTACTCAATTATATATATGTCGCATTCCACGTCAACTCAGCCACCCCGTTTTTTTTATTGTCTCGAAAAAATTATTCAGTATGGGCATTTCAAAGGACAATATATCCATGACATTTTACCAAAATTTCATCCCCCCACTATTGTTGGTTCTCGATATAATGATTAATAAATTCTCAATTTTGTAAAAATCATAACTTCGTAACGGCTGATCGGATTTTCACGATTAAAAAACGAATCTTTTTTATTTTTTTTGCCCTTTTTGAAAAAAAATATGCCATCATTGGAGAAAAGTTCATTAGACAGTTTTCGGGGAAATTTTTCAATTTTGTTTTTTTTTTCCACAAAAGGGCCAATCGGAATTCTCCTCAGTATTTTTTTTTCTGATAGAGGGAGGCAATACACAACTCCGCAGGATTTTTTCAAAATGGAAGAAGGCATCAGTGAAGAGGGAAAAATTGTGTTTTGTTAATTTACTCCGAAAATGTCTAATGAGCTTTTATCCGATGATGACATATTTTTTTTCGAAAAGAGCAAAAAAAAATAAAAAAGATTCTTTTTTTAATCGTTTAAATCCGATCAGTAGTTACGAAGTTATGATTTTTACAAAATTGAGACTTCATTAATCATTATCTCGAGAACCAAAAATAGTGGGGGGATGAAATTTTGATAAAATGTCATGGATATATTGTCCTTTGAAATGCCCATACTGAATAATTTTTTCGAGACAATAAAAAAAACGGGGTGGCTGAGTTGACGTGGAATGTCCCATATATATATATATTATATATTTTTTTTTCAATATTGTTCGTGCGGCATTTTCCGCGGTATCGCTAGTGTCGTAAGAGACTTTTTTTATTTCGTTATTTCGAGGCCATGGATTCTAGCTTACCCAAGTCATCTTTCAGCTTGAGATTTTTCGTTCTCATATACCGCATAGATCACGGTACAGATCTGGTTCGGAATGTATGCATGATTGATGTTGGGCGAGTCTGGGCTGGATGTGGTTCAGATCTTAATCAGACACGGGACCGATACCCAGTTCTCATAATTTT